>ML110236.1:12010-57208 GCA_003697995.1 Taxidea taxus jeffersonii | reverse complement strand
ACGTGTGATTCTGAATTATTGTCTATTATTGCCATGAATATCCCAACAAACTCTAGGCTGTACGTGATACAGGCAATTTAACCATCATTCAGGTGGATTTTGTATGCCCGCAACGGAAGGTGGGGAAAAAACCTATACTCTTCTAGAATCCTTGCACCTTGCAGTCCAGACCCTCCAAAAATTATAACACATAAAACTGAGATAGCCACAAAGCTTACATAGTGTCGACATGAACGCTGTCCGTGAGTCGAGAGGCCGCTGCGGAGCCCAGCAGAGCAGAGGAGGAGGAGGGGAGGAAGGAGGGGAAGCAGCTGGGTCCCATTTGTGAGCTGCCCAGGTGAGGATCCCAGCCAGGACGAGCCCGCCAACAGCATCAGGAACACACGCGGTGTACGGGGTCCTTCCTGGAGGGGGAAGCTGCCAACCGGCAAGGTGGAAGAGAAACCAGAGGAAGCCAAGACCATGGACGGCACGGCCACCGACATGTTCCTACAGCTGACGACCCAGGGATGCCGGGGAGGTGACACAAAGCGGCCCAGGGCCCCATGCCTCGCTCTGGGAATGCCCTGAGGCCCCGCAGGTTGGCAGGCTGGGCTGTTTTCTCTGAATGAAGCAGCATATTGCAGGGGGTACGGGGAGGTAGTTTATGCTTAAATATAGCATTGCAACCTGCATCCCCTTCTAAGTCACATTTTTAAGATTTTATTTGTTTATTGGACAGAGATCACAAGCAGGCAGAAAGGCAGGCGGGGAGAGAGAGAAGGGGGGAAGCAGGCTCCCCTCTGAGCAGAGATGCGATGCGGGGCTCCATCCCAGGACCCTGAGACCATGACCTGAGCTGAAGGCAGAGGCTTTAACCCACGGAGGCCCCCTGGAACCCCCTAAGTTACATTTACAAGACCGAAAAGGTCCAGGGAGATCCTGGAAAGATTGAGCAACAAAGTTCTAATAATAAGTTTGTCAGTGTCACTAACATGTTTGAGGTTTTACTGCGCCTGTTACAGGTTTGCAGGATGCAGGGTACTTTTTGTCTTTTTACAAATCCTCAGGGGACGCCTGGGGGGCTCCGTGGGTGAAGCCTCTGCCTTCAGCTCAGGCCATGATCTCGGGGTCCTGGGATCGAACCCCGCATGGGGCTCCCTGCTCGGCGGGGAGCCTGCTTCTCCCTCTGATCCTCCCCCTGCTCCTGCTGTCTCTCAAATGAAGAAATGATTTTAAAAAACCTTCAGAAACTGCTCGATGCAGCAGCACATATACTGAAAATCTTCAGAAAGACAGGTTAAAATAAAAAATAAAAATAAGTCATATACTTAAGTAAATATATGAGTATTTATAGAATTTATTACTTCAATTATATAGACATACATTATATATACTGTTGTATATTTATGAATTTACGTATGTATGCTGCTAATTATATATTTATACATCTTTGATATAAAATATAAATAAGATTAAGAAAAAGGAAATGTGTATAAATAAGATATACATATAAAATGTCAGCATACATGTAGGTTTTATATGTATATGTATGCATGTTATGTATATTTTATATAAGTAAAACCAACATAAAATGCTATATATTTACATATAATATATAATATATACAAAATAAAAATAAAAATTTATACATATACATATATGTGTATGTGCATATATATATATATAAAAAATATCAGTACATATGTTGGGCACTCATAGAAATAAACAATTTGGGGGCACCTGGGTGGCTCAATGCATTAAGGCTCTGCCTTCGGCTCAGGTCATGATCTCAGGGTCCTGGGATCGAGCCCCGCATCGGGCTCTCTGCTCGGCTGGGAGCCTGCTTCTCCCTCTCTCTCTGCCTCCCTCTCTGCCTACTTGTGATCTCTGTCTGTCCAATAAATAAATAAAACCTTTTAAAAAAAAAAAAGAACAGGTGTAATCCCACAGGCAGCAGAAGTGATGCAAATGTGGTCTCTGAAGACATCTTCTTGCCCTGCACTCACCCCCCGCAGCAGGAGGCGGGGAGAGGATAGATGCCAACAGGGGGAGGCCTGTGACCCGGAGCAGTGGGTCAGGAGGGAGCTAGGTCAGCAGGACCTGCTTCCTCCCCACGGGGGACCCCGATAAGGGTGACGAGAGCCCAGGGATGAGCGTGAACCACTGTACTCTATTTCTCTGCATATTTAACTATTTTTTAAAGATCGTTTAATTTATTTATTGGAGAGAGAGCATGCGCAGGGGCGGGGAGGGAGAGGAGCAGAGGGAGAAGGAGAAGCAGAGTCCCTGATGGGCAGAGGACTCGATCGCAGGACCCTGAGACCATGACCCGAGCTGAAGGCACACGCTTCCCCGACTGAGCCACCCAGACGCCCCTGAACATTTAACTATTACTTAATTTCCACGTAACTTAGACTTTCCTCCTGGGTGGACTTCACCCTTACCCTGGGACAGAACCATTTTCTCCCGCGACACCTGCTGGGGTACGTTTCAGCTGATGACCCTGAACTCTGGGCTAAGAGACCGAGCCGAGCACAAAGAAAGATGCTGGCCTTAGGGGGGGCATTTTTTGGTATTTGCTTTCTTTTTTTGTATGTTTGTTTCTGCAAATGCCTACTTTTTACTAAGTCCCGTTCTCTAACGGCATGAATTCCAATTCCTTCTCCGTAGTAGGATCCTAACCGTATGAGCTCTTTGCACTAAATGAGCTCGGAGGTGCGTGGTTTTATACATATGTCACCCCGTGTCCCTTAGGGCAGGCAGCCTTCTTTTCCCCGAGGCTCAAGGTAGCCTCCCTACCCTGTTTGGAACATCTTCACCTGTGTGTCTGCCTCTAGGACTTTGTCCTGTTCAAGCAGGTAAAATGTCACACTGTTACCATCTTCATCTGAAAACCATAAAAATGAGGGGCGCCTGGGTGGCTCAGTGGGTTAAGCCACTGCCTTCGGCTCAGCTCATGATCTCGGGGTCCTGGGATCGAGTCCCGCATCGGGCTCTCTGCTAAGCGGGGAGCCTGCTTCCTCCTCTCTCTGCCTGCTTGTCTGCCTCCTTGTGATCTGTCAAATAAATATAATCTTTAAAAAAAAAAAAATCTAAAAAAAAAAAAAAAAACTATAAAAATGAACCTGACTGCTAACATTTAAGCTCTATGGCCCTGGCGATTTTGCCTTTAACTACTTATCAGCATTGAATTAAGCCATTATGTATTTAATGAAGCCATTATTTAAGCCAGACTGATCGCCATTGAATTTAGCTATTGTTTTCCTTAACAGGGAACACAGGACATGAGAGATGAAACACATGAAAACATTCACACGCACACACACAGGAGGGGAGATTCTGATATAAAACTTTTTTGTTCCTAATCATAAGGCAGTCATTCCTGTTTGACTGTTTCTACCCAGGCTGCAATTTTTTTTTTTAATATCTATGATAGAGGGGCGAAATGGCATTGTCGTACGAAGTGCCATACAGATAATCAACAAAAAATAAACAACCTGGTCTTCTTTATATGGCTACTTCTTAGCCTTCAACCCATATTGAATAAATAAATTTAACGGGGAGGAAAAAAGGAATACCCAGTGGATTCCTGCAGATTACCCTGGCAAGGGAACCGCTCTCAAGGAATCTCAGATTCTCTCGTTTCCTCTCTCTGCTCTGTCGGTAAAGTAGAATACAAGGATGCTCAGCACAGTTCCGTGATGATAGTTACGTAATTTGGGTAACACCCGTTACAAAGAATGTCAAATGATGTGTCAGGTCCCTGAATCCATCCGTGGGAGGCTGCTCCAGTCCTTAACCTGCCTGCCTGCGGGGTAACATCCAAGAGACGGGTAGGACGGGCAAGGATCTCCAAACTTGGTTGAGCGGGGATCCTCCTCAGCACAGAATCTCGGATTTGGAGCTCTTCCCATCAGTTGCTAGCACTTTTGCATGATTTTGGAGAGAATCGCCACAAGCAAAAAAATAAAACCTTTCTCCGGGACAGCGTCATGTACAGGGATCTCCAGCCCGGCCATCCGAGTGCTGTGCTCTATTGAGGCTGGTGCCCGAAGCTACAAGATCACACGTCGTGGAAAAAGGGATTGTACTGAGGCGCGCCTGGGTGGCTCAGTGGGTTACAGCCTCTGCCTTCGGCTCAGGTCATGATCCCGGGGTCCTGGGATCGAGTCCTGCATCAGGATCTCTGCTCGGCGGGGAGCCTGCTTCCTCCTCTCCCTCTGCCTGCCTCTCTGCCTGCTTGGGATCTCTGTCTGCCAAATAAATAAATAAAATCTTGAAAAAAAGAGAGAGAGAGAGAGAGATTCTACCAAGGTGGTGGAGTATGAGACGATTATCTGTGATTTTGCAATCTCTGAGGCTCAGGGACAGCGGGGTTCCAGGTGCTGGTCTCGCTCTGGGAATGCTGACCGAGCTCACTGTGGCCTTCCGTGGATTTTCGTAAGGACCGCCCCGAAGCGGCTGGGATGGGCGCGAACATTTCCACCCCCGAGGGCTCACGCAAACCAGCACACCCAAAAGTGCCTCAGGGGTGCGCCCCTCTTGGCGGAGTCAAAGTCATCAGCTCTGTGCCTGTATTTACTCACAGGTTTGCCGAAATGAAAACCAGTGTTTAACAAATACGGGGTGTGACAGCTTTGAGAAAGAGAACCAGCCACACACATATGGCATGTGAAGAATTCTTTCAGATGGCCGTGGAAGCTCTTTGCGGTTGTGATTAGCTCCCGTTTCCCGACGGTGCGATCTCGGCCTCTTACCTGCTTACGTGTGTGATTCCCTCAGCCCGGTAAGGAGCAACGAGACCTCGTCACTCCCCGCAAACGGGAGACAGCTAGGAAGCAAGGGGAGGGCAGGGAGAGAACGGGACAACCCATGCTGCACACCCAAAACAGGAGGGGTGACACATGCAGAGCCCTTCCCGTTCTTAATACAATTTTTTTTTAAAGATTTTATTTTTTTCCTTGACAGACAGAGATCTCAAGTAGGCAGAGAGAGAGAGGAGGAAGCAGGCTCCCCGCCAAGCGGAGAGCCCTTCCCGTTCTTATGAGCATTGACACCGCGGGCTTTTTGAGAGTTCTGGCGTATTGTAAACTCATCTCCTTACTCCCAGCCCTGAACTTCTGCCGCAGCCTGCAACGGCGTGTCGTGCACGTTCCATCAAAGAGCTCCAGGAAAGAGGGGAAGAGCAAACCCAAAGAGCAGAGCTCTAGGGCAGAAAGAAGCTAGTTTCCAGAAAAACACAGAAAATACCTTAGTCATGCGATTTCCTTCCTGCCGGGGCCAAGGAACTCCATTCCGGAGTCCTGACCATTTTGGTTTTTCATGTTGAGCAAAGCCACCAAGAGAATGAGTCAATGGAACCTGTCACACGGTGGGCAGAGGGCTGCACAGGCCGAGAGCCGTGGCCACCATGGCCCTTGTGCTCATGGTCATCCTTGTGTCGCCACGCCTGCCTGGCCGCCACATACCGTCAGATGGCCTCCATCTTTTGTGTATGGTGTGCTTTTTCTGTACTTTTTTTTTTTGGAGTATCGTTGACACACAATTCGTTTCAGGTGGTCTCAGTCTTTTTGGGAAAAAGGACGCGTTGCCTATCCACCCGGGCAGGAAAGATCCACGGCTAGCCACATGGTCCCACGGACAGAAGAGGTCCCAAGCGGTTCACAAAAAGCACACGGAATGTGAGTTCATTACATTTCCGTGAGTACTACAATATGCTTGCCATCACGTGTGGGTAATAGATGTTCCAAGCTGTACTTTCTGTGCATCATTCTACATCGATACCAGGGACCAGCGTGGAAATGCACTCGCCACACACCATACCTTCTTCTGGAAAATGCAGGACTGTCTATCTCCCTAGACCTACGAATGTACTCTGTGTTTGCGGTATTTTTGATATTTAATGCTTACAGTATTTTTGATACAGTAATTTACTCTGTAGGCTGCATATTTACAAAAAACTATACAATACATAATTGTGCGTATGTACATATCTAAATGAATTCATTCATCAAGATATCTAAAAGCTAAAACGGAGATGTGTAAAAAGCTTTCCAAGGAATTGCGAAATATACCAAGTTTAAATGATGAAAGCTTTCTCCATCAATTACGTAAATTGTATGTAAAAACAAGTATATAAATAGATAACACAAGTGCAATTATGAGTGCGTATAAATGTAATCTTATACACTAGTAATTGTATACGTATTTACATGCAATTTGGCTCAGTAAATGATGCAAGCTTTCTAGATATATTTTGCCAATAACATTATTTTATGCAAGAAACAGCTCATAGTTGGGGCGCCGGGGGCTCAGTAGGTTAAGCTTCTGCTTTCGGCTCAGGTCATGATCTCAGGGTCCTGGGATGGAGCCCCGCATCCCACCGATCTCCCTGCTCAGTGAGGAGTCTGCTTCTCCCTCTCTGCCTCTGTGTGCTCTGTCTTTCAAATAAATAAATCTTAAAAAAAAAAAAAAGAAAGAAAGAAAAGGAATGGGTCTTAGTTACGTTTGTGCATCTGGGCATCCGTGTGTATGTAAACACACACGTTTCAGTCATTACCACATTCCTTTAGACCACAAGGGCATTTCTGACTTAGAAAAGCAGGTAAGGATGATCCATCGGTTTTAAAAAACAAAAAAAAAAAAGTGTTTATTTTCTCGTTTTGCCCCCGGGTGCACTCACAGCTATCCTTAAGTAGGAAGCATCTGCAAACAATGAAGGCTCTCCACACCCCACCCCACGGTTTCTGAGAGCAACACCCTTCAGTGCTGCAGACCAGCCAAGGAATGCAACGCTCCTCCCTGCCCCAGCTCTGAACCAAGCCTTGGTGATGCTGAAATGCAAAACAAGGAAAGTGACACCGAGAGCAAATCCCATCTGAGCGATGGGAACAGAGCAAGAGACCTTTGCCACGCTTTGCAAAAATGAGCCTCAGCCTTCAGTGTGGTTTCCAATCAGCAACAGTCAGGGTCAGTAACCGCGGTTCCTTATTTAAAGGGTCCAAAACCCGAGCAAGAAATGTGACTTCAAACTAACCAAGTCGTTTGTTTTTATTGTCCAAAGGCAGCAGGCCGAGTTCCACACTTAAAGGAGGGGGCACTTTGCAAACTTTGCAAAATTTGTATCCTTTGCTCTTCCTGGGTGGGGACACGAAGGAGCGGGGAGGGGACATGATGGCACAAACGTTAACAAAAAAGGCAAGGAGCCTAGAGGAGGAGCTCATGCCTGCAGGTGTGTAATACTGTTAAATTCCAAGATTCATAGAGGAGAATGGTGGCTGCCAGGGACTGGGGAGACCGAGAAAGGGGCATTAGGGAGAAAGGGGCATTAGGAATCAAGGGGCACAACCTCTTAGCTCAGCCAGGTACGGAAATCCGAGACCTGAGCAACACAACCTCCTACCCGGCGTTTGTTAGCAATATGGTGCCGTTCGCAGGAAAGTTTGCTAAGAGGGCAGAGCTCAGCTCCCGCGTTCTCACCGCAATAACATAAAATCTAAAAATGCACCTGGGACGGTAACTTCCAGACTTAGGGTCTCCTCATGCCCTGAGGAATTAGGCTTTCAAAACCGGAAGGCTCAGCACCATGAACAGGCAGAACCAAGAAGGTCACATCGTAATCCCGAAATAGCACTGGGTTACCATAGCAGAGCACTATTTATAGGGCACTCACCGTAAAGGAAGCCACCCAAACAGAACTCCGCATTGTTTCCACACATTTGCAAACACCTGTGAAAGCACATGCCGTTTCATTAACACTACCCCGAATAAAGATCTGTCTCCTGGAGATTGATTCCGACGAGGTTTTAGGCTTTATGCTTCCTCCTTTTCTCCCTAAGTGATAGAAAGATGATGCTTTCTCCGCTCGGGAATCGGTTCCCTACAACTTCATCTCACTGTGTCGTTTACGTTCCTTGGGGTCTGGTTTGTTTTCCGTAAGGTGCCACTTCTGGGCTGTGCCCCGCGACCAACCTTCCATTGCTGTGATGTTGGGAGCCTTTACCTTCGTTGAGCTGTAAGCACTGCAGAGAGAAAAGCTCGGCCTGCATGTCTGTGCAACGGCGAAAGGGCGAACGCGTAGGCCTCGATTTCTACGCCTGGTCATGTCTGCCCTCGGTCCTCCCCGAGCAAAACCAGGGCTGCCCATCCCGCCCTTCACAGAGCACAGAACAGTGGAGGCTTTGAAAGGCCCCATGTAGGTTGTTTAGAGAAAAACGACAAAACGGGAAAACATCCGTGGAGGGAATGGGCCATGAATGGGCAAACGCTGTCCATGGCGTCGGGAACCGGTAGCTGCCGAGTTTAAGAAATCCGTTGTGACCGCAC
Organism: Taxidea taxus jeffersonii; assembly: GCA_003697995.1. NCBI lineage: Eukaryota > Metazoa > Chordata > Mammalia > Carnivora > Mustelidae > Taxidea > Taxidea taxus. The sequence goes on along the minus strand of ML110236.1, from coordinate 48,901 downwards.
AGAGGGCACAGTCTGTCCTCAGGTCATTATTATTATTTAATGGAATTAAGGAGAACATGAAGTCTCTTCTCAAAAAAAAAAACATTATGCCCCTTGTTTCGACGAACTCCTGAACATATTTTTCGCACTGGGGATTATAACATCTATTGTGAAGGTGGAAAACAGTATAGAAAGAAACACAGAGTGGTTTACATACACCCCCCCTCAAAAAAAAAAAAGGAAAAGAAAAGAAAAAGTGTTCCTTACAGTTAAAATCAGCATACTGAAATCAGCTCTCCCCATGTTTGGGATTGAAGTATATTTCAGCCAAAAAAGCCTATCTGCCGGGTGAGGGACGTCAAATATGTGTCAAATATGTTTATCTTGAAACTTCATTGGAATAAGATACATCCCATCAACACCTTGCAGTCCTGATTGGACTCAGCCACATACTCGCTGTTTAAAATACGGAGCTCTATTTAAAACCACAGAATCTTAAACAGAAGCCAGATTCCCATGCACTTGAATGTTTACTTTTGTAAAAACCATCTCCCGGCTCTTTTTTTTTTTTCCCTCCCTGTGGTTGGGGCACAAGAGGGACCATATTCTAAAGAGTTCTGAAAAAGACCCTTGCACATTCTGAAAGCAACGTAACAGGCTTAGCCAGGAAGCACGCTATCCCTTGTGCCCAGACCAGAAGCGTTCCACAAATTACTACAAAGAAACCCAAATGAAAAGGCCAAGTTCAGAGATAAAGAGAAACCCCCATATCCTTATCATTAGTCTACACATTCCATGCCCAAAAAAAAGGACTTTCCACAGTCCTCAAGTTCATTCACTCGCAAATTCAGCAACAGCAACAGCTCTGTACCTGCCTTATCCACCTCCTGGGGCAGTCAGTTACGTATCAAGGATCTTTCTCTATTCTTAGATTTTGTCAGAATTGGCGGGACTGCAGCATTTAAGACCACACGTACATCCAGCATTATTTGTTGAAGAAGAAAAAAAAAATTCCAAAGGAAAGCAACCATTCCTTTACCCAAGAAAAACATGACAGAACACCTTAAAGAGGGCACCGGATCCCAGCTATTATTATGAAAATACAATTGTCATTCGATTCCTGCTCCAAATCATCCCGGTTTCCCCCAAACAACACAATCCTCTCATTGGAATTCAGTGATTTAAACTGATGAAGTAATTTTCCACTTGCTACAACTGGTCCTGATCATTTTCTTACGCGCCAAGATGATAGTCTTGAAAACTGCCATAGCTACAAATTTATGCCATACATTTAAGCCATATATATATATATATGGCCATATATATATATATAGCATTTCCTTGGATAACAATTCTGGAAATCTAATGTGAAAAAAAAAACACATAGTTGCAGAGCCTTCCCTAACCCCTGGTGAAATTCTTATGTTCCCGATATGGGGACAAAAACAAATACAAAATGCAGATTTTTTTTTTTTTTCTTCTTTCTGGAAATAAGGGATGGATGCAACCATGTGCTATTAAGGGTTTCTCTTGTGTTCCGTGCACACAGGGAAAGCTATCCTGAGATTTTTCAGGCTTCCTGTTAACCTCTTCCCACAGACAACTCAAGGCACGTAATCCTTCTGCACTCTCTACCCCCCCTTTCCCCACCGCCCCCACAAAAGTGCAGATTTCTGTGCAATGTGCTCATTTTCCTGCGTCCTGCCACCCTCTAAGCAGCCGGTGAGCATGTCCCCTTCCGACCGTGGAGCTGTGTGAGCGGCTGATGTTGCTTTGTTCTGATGGGCAGTCGGATCTGCTCCTCTCCCGGTCATTGCGTTTCTGGCTGCAGGACGTACGTCCCCACACGGTCTTCAGGGGCCCCTGCGTGTGGCCTGCGGAACGCCCACACAGGCCGCACATTCTGCATCAGGATAACTGGGTCTCCCTAAACTTTTTCTTGTCTTCTTTTACCCCGATTTTGGGTCTCCTTCTCTGCGTCCCTGGGATCCTGCTAAGTGCTGACTCTGGCATGGACCTCGCTCGCCCCACCTCTCACTAGAAGGCGGTTAAGGCAACGCGCCCTTGGTGCTGAAGCCGTAGGTCCCTTCCCAAAAGCACAGGACAGGAGCACCTAAAACCGTCGCCCCCTCAACGGACCGAATAGGGGGGAAAACACCCAAATCGCAAGGAGAATCCATACCACCACCTTGTGGATTCTGCTCGCAAGGACAGCACCTGCTAGGTTAAATAACCCCCACCCAGCAGCCCTCACCCCAAATTTCTTAAGTTGGGTCCAAACGCGCGATTGGGATCCGCGGTGCCCGCTCGCCCCACACTCGCCGGCGCGCTCGGGTTCGGGCACCCCGCGCGCCCCCGGCGCCTGGCCCGAGCGGCTGCGGGGACACTCCGCGGGGGCCGACCCCCCAGCTCCCCTGTCCCCCGGGTCCCCGGCGCGGCCCCCGGCGCCCCCGCCCGCACCTGCCGGTCGGTTCAGCAGGAGTCCGAGCGAGCACAACCCGAGCCCACAAAAATACCTAAGATAAAGGCGGCGAGGCGAGGCTTTGCTGGGGCAGGGCGCGGGGACGCAGAGGCCGTGCCCCTCGCCCTCCCGGCCGGACGCGCGCTCCCAGGGGGTCCCGGGGGCCCGGGCTGCGGGGCTCCGAGCGCCCCCGCCCCGCCCGGGCAGGAAGGGCGCTGTGGGTGGCGGCCAGCAGGCGCCGGAACGGTGCGCCCGGGCCCAGGGCTGCGCGCCGCACGGGGCCCCGATCCCCGCGCGCGGACCCCGGGGCCGGCCGGCGAGACCCGCGCCCAGCACTCCGAGCCCGCGCGCCGTCTCCGGGCCGAGGGAGCCGGGGCAGGGTGCGGGCGCGCGCGGGGAGACGGGGTCGTCCAGCAGGCGGACGGGCGAGCGCGCCCGGGGAGGCGGCGGGCGTCCGGGAGAGCGGGCGGGGGAGGGGACCGCCGAGGGGTCGGCCGCGCGGGCGGGGAGCTGGACCCTGCCCCCACCCCGCCCCCGCCCCCGCCCCGGCGCAGGGTCCGCAGCCCAGCGACACGGCGCCCCTGCCCAGCCCCGCCCGCACGTCCGCAGGTCGGGCCACGCGGGTGCGGGCGCAGGCGGAGGGGCGCCGCCGCGGCCTGGGGGAGGGGGCGGGACTCAAGTTCACCGGCGGCCTCCGGGGTCGCACAGCCCGGCGCCCACTCCCCATTGTGCCCCCACCCCCGCCTCGGGCCGCCGGGAGCCGGATCTTCGCGACCAGCTCTGCCCCCCGGAGTGGGAGGGGGGCCAGGCCGAGCCGCGCGGGGTTGGGGGGGGGCAGAAATCGGCCGCGAAAGCCGGGGTGGGGGGGGGCAGGAGGGAATTTGCAGCGCGGGACGGCGCAGAGCTTTGGGATGGGGGTTTCTGCTAGGTTCCCCGAGGCCAAGGGGGTCCACACACGGGAACCGACTCCTACCTCCAGACCCCTACCTCCGGCGCAGGCCAGGGCACCGGCCGGCCGTGCGCCCCGCGAGCTCTGCTCCCGGGAGCCGGCTTCTCTGTGGGCAGCGACTTGGGGTCGGCATCCCCCTGAGACCCAGGCTGGGGCGCCGGGCGCCCGTTCCCGCAGCTTCCAACTTTTGTGGTCCTGCAGACACGCAGGCGGCGCGGGGATGGTGCTCTCCAGGCAGCTGCGCGCCCCCCGAAAAGGTCCAGGCCAGACCCAGCTCCCGAAGCAGCAGAACACCGCCGCCGCCACCCCCCTTCGCGCCGCTGGCCTCCCCCCTACCCACACGCACGGGAAAAGGGGGGCATGCAGCCCGCTCCCCGGTTTGGCAGAAACCGCTCGAAGCTACCGTCCTTTGGTTTCCGCCCGGGGTCTCCGGCGCGCCCGGGTCGCTCCCCAGCGAAGCCCAGCCAGGTCCTAATCAATCACGTGCGTTATTTCGTGCATCACATCAGCCGTCATCTTCTACGAGGCCGGCAGAGGATGGAGGAAAAAAAAAAATCGCTTAATGCAACCCCGGCCAAGCCTGTTTTCCTTTTTTTTCCTCTCTGGGGAACCCAAAAAAAGCAGCCCGGGAGCTGGTAGCTGACAGTTTCCTTAAAGAAGAAGGAGGGAGGATAAAATAGAGAGAAAAGGGGGGGGGGGGGAGGCCAAAAAAGCTCGTAGCTGCTCACAGTCTCCAGAAGTAGTCTTGTCTTCATCTCCGGTCCCGGTTTGCAGAGAACTGACGCTTTGCTCCTGCTCTCCCTCTACTGCAGATAAATTTTTTTCCTCCTGTCCCCGCCACACTCTTCTGTTTATTTGTATGTAAGACAGCGCTACTTTGTAAACACATCACACACGGCCCCAGGGCCGTCCAAATAGCTGATTGCAGCAAAATGCTTCCAAACCACGGGGGTCCCAATTTTTTTTTTTTAAGTCAAAAGGAAAAAAAAAAATTTTTTTTTTTAAATCCAATGTTTAAAAATCCAGGACCGGCCCCACATATCCATCCACACTCCCACCCACCCGTAAGAAATGGAGCGGCAGATGGGCCAAAGTCTTGTCCGAATTTCCAAAATAAAATGAAAGAAAAGGCCTGGAGGAAGTGCAACTCGAGCGCCTTCGGTGAGGCTCCGGCTGGGGCGCACACTCAAGTCCTAGCGCTTAAAAGGCTTGAAAAATACATCCATAGCCCAGAGACCCATCCGAACGCGGCACCTACCTTAGTCGTGGAAGAGCTCCATTGGCAAGAACCGCTGTTTTGAACACATCCGGATTTTTGCAGGGAACCCTGACGGAGGGCAGGATTCGGGAAGGCTGTGTTGAGTCCGGGAGGCTGTGCTTTCTCGAATCCCCCCCTCCCTAGATCTGCGCCTTCAGAGGAATGTGGGGACCACCGACGCAGCCGTTGGGAGGAAATTCGTCGTTTCGGCCCCAAAGAGGAGGAAAAAGCCACCCAGTGGGAGCAGGAAGGGCAGAGCGGGGTCTGAATAAGAGCTCTGTGCGGAGAGACAGAGACGGGTGTGCAAGGGAGAGGGGAGATTGAAGAGAGAGCTCCTGATGTCTCCCCGATCCCCCTCTGCTATTGGACCAAACTGAATAAAATTTACAAAGCAGCCAATGGATCTCCGCACTGGGTCCCATCACTACAGAAACCACATCCACAGCGACAAGCCAATGCAAAGAGCAGCTAAGCCCAGTGCAAACCAGCTGTAACAGAGATCCCCCGGGCCGCGGTGGCGAAACAGGTGAGCCGTCACGAGGGGCCACCATGCCACTGGGGCTCGGAACAAAGCTGGCTGGTGCCCACCCGGGGTTTTCTGCTCTCCGCAGCCCCAAACACGCTACAGTATTTGCAAACATCTTTAACTCTTGGAGGGTTTGCACCGCGAGAAGGCTGGCAGAGAGGAGCTATTCCCTGCGGCCGGGCTGACAGATCTGTCACTGCTCGGGGTGGTGCTGTGGGGACACTGGAAGCAACAGTGTCTTTTTTTGTTTTTTGCATCAAATGGCAATGGAAGGTCTGGAAAGGAGCCTCCCTGATGCCCAGGGGATGGGTCCATACCTTGTGTTTGTTTCTTTTCTGGTAGTCATGTTTTGGATGAATACAGCACTGGGAGAGGTTGTTAGGATTTGGCCAGTTAAACACCTCGACCTGCTTCCAGGGTCCAGTTTATCTCCCCCTCTCCCCCCACCGGCCAACTTCAAGTTTGCCCGTATGACCTGGAGTGTATCCTTGGCTTGGAGGGAGCCGGCTCTGCATGGGCCGTGTCTGAGGTCTCTAACAGATAAGTCAGGGGACGCTGTATGAACGCAGATGCTAAACCCACATCGCTGGGGCTCAAGTTGCGCACGACCTTAGGCGTGGACTTAAGTGTTCTGTCTCTGTCTCCGTATCCGTAAAATGGAGAAGAGAGAAGTAGGGACTTGCTTGTGTCATCGTGATAGGAGCTAACGCAAGGACTCAACATACAAGAAGCTCTAAACCCCTGCTTGCTTTTCCTAAAATTATTTCACAGAATGTGTCTATGGAAGGATGTTTTTATGCCAGGAAATGTATTAAAGGAAAAGGTGATGTCCCCTACCCAGAGGACATTGTCACCATGCCTTCTGCACCTAGACGGCCGACGGAGGCATCCAGCCTGCAGTCAGTATTTGCTGTGTTGGAAAAATTAGGGATTCCTCCCAAGTTTTGAGAGAAGAACTTAAAGCAAGGGGCAGGGGGGGCGGTAAAGGGGAAGGTGATGGATACGAGTCAGGTTACTTGCTTTCATTTTAAGTGTCTACCCTTCCTAGCTTTGACATATTGGAAAGTCTGTCCTATTCCGTGAACCTATTCTGTGATCCATCAAAGAGTGATTTAAAATCGGTCTTTTGTGGGTTTCTGGGAATGATTAACTGAGATACGATGTATGAAAACACCTTTTACCAAAAATATGTATACAAATCTATGTCTGCATATATATATAATATAAATCTTATTATATATAACAATAAGTCATATATATTTACTATATATATGCACATATATATGGATAAGTCATATATAACAATATAATAATTATATAATAAGTCATAAGTCATATAAGTTACATATGACTTATATATGATATATATGACTTATGTAATATGTCTTATATATCATGTCTTATATATAATATGACTTATATAATATGTCATAATATAATAATAATTAATTATATAATAATAAAATAATATAATAAAATAAGTTATATTTAATAATTCATATAACTTATATAAGTCATATATATTCTATATAATAGTAAATATTATATATAAATATATTATACATAAATATATTATACATTGATATATTTACATTAATACATTAATTTACATTAATACATAATACATTGATATATAGTAATATATTAATATATTTATATATAATATATGTCATACATATTATATAATAAGTTATATATATACATCTCCAATAATAAAAAACATATGTATTTCCCAAAGCAGAGCTTGGAAAAGGGACTCCACCCGAACACAATAGTTTATAGGAGGTCATAATATAATAGTTTAAAGTCATTGGCTTTGCCAAGAATGTATTAATTAATTGACTGATTAATAAATTCAAGTATTTGTTGAGCACAAGCTTGATCCTAAACACCAAAAACACATTTGTGAGTAAGACACACCCTTTTATTTTTGAAGAAGCATACGGTGTGGTGGGTAAGGCGGCCAACAGTGTAAGAAAAGGAAATGATCACAAAGTAGGGGGAAAACGCTCTGATGCCTGAATTCATAGGGATCCGTGGAGGTGGGGATGGTGCAGGAAGGGTATTTATTTGAAGGACAAGTATGTAGCCATTGATCAGCTGCAGGAGTTGAGGAAGAAAGACAAGGAGGAGGAAGAAGACAAGAGGGTGAAGGTGTGTTCTGGGACCTCTGTGTAGAGGATGAATGCCGTTGGGAGCGCACGCGGTATTTATTGTGTTAACCGTGGAGCACTGGGAACACGGTGTAAGTCACAGTAGGAGAGAAAGAATCAGATTGACGTTTCAGGACAATCACAGTAGAGAATGAGCTGGAGGGGACCAAACTCTGAAAACAAAGGAGATACTTTCTGAGTCTCTTGGGAGGGCGGATGTCCTAGAGAAATGATGTCCTGAGTAATGGAGAGAGAGAAGAAAAGGAAAACAGGAACTGATGTGGGTGTAGGACAGGTCATGTCTAAATACATTAAGGCAGCCTAAAAAAGTCAACTTGGGGAGGGAGAGCTTGGATCCACGGGTAAGATCTTAATATCTGTCTTAGTGTGCGGGTGGATTGGTTTAGTAGCAGACCTGTTTCCTGAGATCTGTTACCTGGCCTGAATGATTTTATTGTGCTTTAACAAAATACTTTAAAAAATAAAATGCTCAGGTCCCTGAAAAAAATACTTTAGCAGAGTAATTTGTTAAGAAAAAGTGAATGTATGATTGTATGACTTTATAATCCTCCCTAATCCTAATCACATGAGACCAGGGTCGGAAAAAAAAGAACCAAAACACACCAGGTCTTAACCTGTCGGGAGGACAGATTGTAATGTGGCAAATGGAGTTGGAAAGATTTTAAATCCAGAATTCTGGGAGCGATAAGGGTATAATTCTTTATGCTCCCACTAGAAACCTAGTTGCACAGTGTGCGCTGAGATGAAGAAACGGGTCATGGAAAGATATAAACTCATAGCCTACAAAGAGGAGCCATGGACATGAACTGAATCTAGTACGGAGGAAATGGAAGGAGCCTGACCATCTCCACTGAACCTTTGCTCTTCTTGATCTTTCCATCGTGTTGCCTCCGTCCATCCGATTCTGGGATAATGTTCCTGCTCCTGTGGGGTTGATACAATCAACCCTAAATGCAGTCTTGGCTAAACCAGCTGGGCCATTGCAGTACTAAGTTATGACCCAGCTAATACAAGGATTACAACAAGACAGAAATATGACAAAGTCGAACAATAATTATTAGTATAATAGTAATATATACTACCTGATTAATTGCTACACAGTGCTGGAGATATAAATATGTATACTATACAAGATGCTTAAAGCCTAAGAGGGTGTTAAGTCAGTAAAATCCAAGGTAATGTGTGGTATATACCATCTTGGAAGCATATGAGAAGCATAGCAAGCTTCCTGAAGGAGAGATGAGAAAATCTTTCATATATAACTAAGGTTTTTCTGGGGACTTGGAGAGCAGAGGTGGGAAATCATTCCAAGTAAACATAGTCTGGAAGAGAGAAAAGAACTCGGAGCAGAGATTTCGGAAAGTTCAAGCTGCCTAAGGACCCACGTTCTTAGCTTGTTCCATGCTTGGAACTCAATGCTGAAGATCCAGATTTAGTGGGTCTTGAGTTCGCTCCAGGGACCTGCATTTTTGCTAAGTAAATCTTTTATAAGAAGACTTTAAATTCCACCATGAACATACTCATGGTGGTGAGGTAGTGGTAGGTTCATAGCATTCATGAAGAAGAAAAACGAGACATCGGTCAGACTAAATCATGGAGGGTCATGGACATCCATTGACTGAAATCCTGGCTGACTTTAGCCCACGAGAGGCACAGATTTACTTTCAGGGTGGGTTCAGGGTTTGGCTTCATCTTAGGGATAACCTATAGCAGGAACATTCTAGAACAGGAGAGCCCAGTTAGTAATCTTTTGTAGCATTCACAATCTAAGGGAGCAATGGTAAAAGTTAAAACCAAGAGGTGAATGGAGTAATCACAAGACTTGGAATCATAGAAGTTTTTTAATGATGGGCTGCGACTGTAGAACAAGAAGAGTCTAGAAGATGGTCTTGATGTTGCAAGACGGAAAGGCTAAGATCAACGATGATATGCAAAAGCAAAAGAAGTTGAGTGGGAAGAAAACTGAAGACTTTGAGTTGAGATGCTGAAAGATCTCGTGAATGGTATTGGCACACAGACCTCGGAAGATTGAGATTGGACAGGAATAGGAAGCTTAGAGTAGGGTCAGTAAATCTGACAGCAAACCAGATGCATGGGATACTTGGAATTTTGGTGTGTAAGAGAGAAAGTATTAGCTTAAACGGAGATACAGGTCTTTGGAGCAATCCACTTTGGAGTAGGCATCCAAATGGCAGCCTGAGCACAAACAGCAGCTTGGTCCCATCTGTTCAACAGCTCTGGCGAAGCGAGGTGTGGTACGGAATTCAAGGGAGGGGGCTCGACTCCCAGAGGACTGGGCAGGAGTGGACTGTGTGCAGAGCTGCAGAAGTTGCAGAGATCATTACGGGAAGGATGCAAGGTGACCGTTGCATTTGGGAATCGACAGATGATCGACAGACTTCTGCCGAATGTTGTAGGCGGATTCATGAGTGGGATCCTGGGGATGAGGAAATCGAAGCCATGATTATAGTCTTACAATGAAGGGGTTGGGGAATGGGGACTTGATATGACAAATTCAGAGGTAGGGGATTGAAGTGGGCTTGTTCTTAAGTAATTTTCTGATTGCTACTCTTACTCATTTATTTAATGAACATGAATCTGAGAATTGTTGCTTATTCCAAGAACTCTTCCAAATACCTAGGATGGAAAAATAAGATGTGGTCTTTGCCCGTAAGTAGCTAATGCTGAAATATTTTTAATCAATGGCCTTTCTTATCAATACAGAGGTCCCACTTTATTTTTATGTATCTATTTGTTGTTGTTGTTGTTGTTTTGCATTCATTTACCACTGTAGACACAGTCTTGGAAAAAAATCTCTGCAACATTAGGATGGTAAATTCTTTGGGTGGCCATAGTCCTATAAGACCATGTCAGACCATGAATTTTAATAAATTTGAGAAAGGATAGAATATGAAGGGGCACCCGGGTGGCTCAGTGGGTTAAGGCCTCTGCCTTCGGCTCAGGTCATGATCCCAGGATCCTGGGATCCAGCCCTCCATCGGGCTCTCTGCTCAGCGGGGAGCTTGCTTCTCCCTCTCTCTGCCTGCCTCTCTGCCTACTTGTGATCTCTGTCTGTCAAATAAATAAATTAAATTTAAAAAAAAGAATATGAAATAACATTCATATGATAGATCAATAGATGATAGATAGATATATCTATAAATATATAGATAGAATATAGATATATAGATATATAGATATCTATAGATGATAGATATATAATAAATGGATAGAGATTCAGACATATATTACCTATAACAAATATAACTAGATTCCATTATGTACTTAATTGATTATAGAATATTTAAGTAGTAATATTCCCAAATTGGATCTAATGACTAGATTATAATAGGATGAACAATATAGGTTGAATAAGAGAAAATGCTGGAAACCTTAAAAATATTTTCTCCCTTCGTGTTTTACATATTCTTATTGTATATTCCAAAGTTGCTATATATATAAAAACCTTGTATGTATATCCAAATTTGTTACATATATATATGTATATATATATGTGTATATATATATATATATATATATATATACAACCTTGCTGTATATATGACCTTGTCCTTTCAATGATACAAAGAAAACGCCAGACCCCTCTATGTTAAGTTACAATGAATTTCAGATTCATGTCAATCACGGAAGAGAGCTGGAAGGTACAGACCTTTTCTTCCGTATTAATCTAGTTATAGACACTTACTGGGAAGAGACACAAGCCATTGTCTACCCCTTCCTCGTCGGTCTTGTAGATAAAGTGTTTTATAAGACTTAGGAAGCTTTAAGGAAATACATTAAAGCTTATATTTTCCAACAAGAAGGCAGTGCATGGGGACACCTGGGTGGCTCCGTGGGTTAAGCCTCTGCCTTTGGCTCAGGGCATGATCTCAGGGTCCTGGGATCGAGCCCCACTCGGGCTCCTGCTCAGCGGAGAGCCTGCTTCCTCCTCCCTCTGCCTGCCTCTCTGCCTGCTTGTGATCTCTCTCTCTCTGTCCAATCAATAAATAAAATCTTAAAAAGAAAAAAAAAAAAAAAAGAAGGCTGTACCTGCCTTTTTTGTTTGCATCTCAGAAATGGGACTAATTAAATCTTCATGGGCGAGGGTCCACTGCCAGCCTTTCCTAAGCTTTTGTCCTCTTTTTATTTTAAACCCATAAAACGCCATTAATAATGTAACGTGCGTCCACTACCCAGAGATATGCTCCGTGCTGACTTTCCACGGGATTATTTTTAATTCTTTCCCTGGTTGTTATTTCCTCACTGGGCATGAATAGCCTAAATGACTTTTAAGTGGCCCTGATTTTTAGAAAGTATCCCAGCTCCTGAATTTGACAGGACTCACTGCCGATGAGAAAGCCATTAACTATAGCTTTTGTATTGAAAACCGAGAATACTAAATCCCATACGGCTGGAGCTCATTCCTAAATGACATCCGCGGCAACTGTCTCACTGGTATTGTGTAAGGCTTTTGGAGAGACTCTTCCACAAGCCTGCGTCCCTTTGAGAAGTAGGAACACACACGACACTCGAAAATTATGAAAAATGTGCATTAAAGGTCCTCTCTCTAGGTTACAGGGCATTAAATATATACACACATATACACCTCATAGAGAGTACACATATTTATACCTAAACTAGAGATGGGTTATATACATAGGGCTCTATGAATATACATATAGTTATAACTTATATTATTTGTATATTTATACATACTGTGCATAGCTTTAATAATACATATAAGGTTATATATTATGTAGGATTATATATAATATATATACAGGATTACAAACAAATTAATACACATATATAACCCCTCTCTATTTTATATATAAATATATATACATAAAATACAATATATTGTAATCATACATATGTAATATATGTATATTTATTTATACAGTTATAAAACAGTGCTTATGTTATAAATATAATTATAATTGATTATATATGATATGTATTATATCATATATATTAACTCATATAGTATATATTTTAACTCATATAGTATATACAATTCACCATTATATTTATAAAATAATTGTATATATGATATATACTATATAAAATTATATAAATAATATATGAAAATAATATATATAATGTAATTCTATATTATATTAATGTCTATATTATAGACCAAAGTCTAAAATAAAATAAAGTCTAAAATATATATATTACATATATAGTAATATAATATGGTACAATATTGTATTATATATACTAATATATATAGTATAGTGTATAGTGTATAGTATATTTATAGTATATACTATATAGTATATATACTATATATAAATATATGAATATCTATTATATATAATACAAAATTGTATATATAAATTATTATATATATAATATAGTATATGTATATATTATATATAGTATATATAAATATAAGAATATTATATATAATACATAATTATACCATATTATATTATTATACATGTAATATATATTTTTTAGATTTTATTTTATATATACATATATGTTTACAAATTTATATGTATGTACTATATATAAATATATATACTATATACTAATATATGCATACTATATACTAATATATAACATATATTGTAATAGTTTTATATCTCATATACAAATATATAAATACCTATTTGTTATATTATACCTAACATGATATTCATAATAATATAATATGATTATATATATGTTATAATTATATTTATAAAATGCATGCATCTTTTAATTATTAATACATATCATTCTGTATATTGGAAGTATGCAGACGGAATAACTCCGTGTACATCTAGAACCTTCCATATATATATATGTATGTATTTTCTAGACATGTATGCACACATGCCTATAACTTTCTGTATCTATGTATGTGATACAGAAGAGAGAGACGTTTATGCTTCTAGAATGGTTGATCCATACCGGACTCTGCCTCTGTAAGTTTGCCCGGTGTGTGTACACCTTCATACTTTAAACTTCAGAGAACCTGTATTTGAAAAGAGAGAGATTTTGCACCAAGAGGTGCAGAAAAGGACGTTGACTCTCAGGGCAGCATGGATGTCCTTTGGGTACTGATGCTACAGCAGACAGCCCTCTCTCTTCCTAATGACACGTGCCACATGGTCACCATGCCAGTGGGAGCTAGAACATCTCTGGTGAATGCCACATGGCGTGTAATTTTCCGTTTACATAAAGTGCAGTTGGCGTAGGGGAAAGAAGAGTGAGAGAGACAAAGCGGGAAACAGGCTCTTCACTCCAGAGAACAGGCCACAGCCAGTGAGGAAGTGAAGTCCTTTATCCGTTTGCCTGGGAGGTACTGAATCGCACCAACAACTATGTCATCTCAGAAGTGGCTTCTTCCCCACTCGAGTTTCCTGATGAGACCTCGGCCCCTGTCCGGCTGACACTGGCAGTGCAGCCCATGAACATGAACATCCTAGGGCACCACAGTCAGCTCAGCCACAGTCTGGCTGCAGATGCGCAGAAGCTGTGAGACAGTACGAGATTCAGCCTCTGGGGCTGGGGTCATTTGCTGGAACAGACAGCTCACGGGACACCATCGCATGTGCATGCATGCACGTGTTCCTGGGTGGATAGGCGTAGGGCTGGCAGTAGGCCACCTGCAGCACAGACCATCAGGAAACCCCCGTCTTGTTTGCTGGACTATAAGCCCCCTAATACTTCAATTTAAAAATGCTCATTATGGGGTACCTGGGGGGCTCAGTGGGTTAAGCTTTCGACTCTTGATTTCAGCTCAGGTCACGATCTCGGGGTGGTGAGGTCAAGCCCACGTCAGGCTCTGTGCTCAGCACAGTCTGCTTGAGCTTCTCTGTCCTTGTCCCTCTGCCTCCCCTGACTCATGTGCATGCGTGCTCTCTCTCTAAAATAAATCAATAAAAATCTTAAAATACAAATGCTCCTCCCTTTTCACATAACAAAAGTTGAATTTTGTTTCATCTTCTTGAGTCTGCTTTCATCTCATCCTTTGGGCTGACTGCGCCAAAAACATCGATCAAAATACGCCGGGAAGGGTGCGTGTCCCCCATACCATCCCATTCTGGAGCATTGAGATCCCCGCCTTGGGGAGACCACCCTGAAGTCATTTGCAAACTTCACTTTATCCAGTCACGAGCACCCCGGTTTTTATTCACAGAGTGAAAACGCGAGGCCCAGGTAGACACGATCACCATGTCTACGGCGTCGCAAGTCACCTGTGCACCTGACCAGCCTAGTTAAGCTCTTCTGCCCGGAGATCCCTGACAGTGACGGTAAACAAGCCCGCTTTGATAGCAATCGGGGATCAATAGTCTTTAATGGCAGCACCTAGCAGATGGGTTTCGAGACTGCAAAGGAATGTTTATTCCAGGTTGGCCAATTTAAAGAAAATAAAAATCATTTATAGCTCCTGGTCTTAAATTCACATTCAAATGTGTTTCATAATCCTAAGGAAAAAAAAATTACAATTCTCCATCCTCCCTTTCTCTCTCATTCTCTGTCTCTCTCTCTCTCACACACACACACAGGAATACACATTTCTCCCCCCTGTTGGAAAGGACCGGGCAGCAGGACGCAGGGCTCACACTCTTCAGCAATTGCCCCATTTGCCCAAGGACCCCACAGCCTTTTCTTTTACGGGGATAAGGGTCCTACCCTTTTCCCGTGGGAAAACGCTGGATGTTGTGAGACCTCAGGTGCCCTCAAATCCATCCACATGTCCCCCTGGATGGACACTTGGGGTTTCCCCTTCCAAGAGAACCTCCCCTTGGTTGGGTCCAGGCCCCTGCAACATTGATGTCTCCTGGTCTTCCCCATATGCCCCAAAACCAGGCAGCCATTGCTACCTCCAGGACTTCAGCTAATCTCCGGTTTGGCACTTGAAATCAGAGTGGTAGAAACCCAATCAGTTCACTGTAGTCTTCCCTGGACTGTGGCAGCTGGGTCTTCCCAGGGTCTATCCATCCCTACCACACCTGCCTGCTCACAGGAGCGGGGCTGTCTTCCCTCCAAAGGCTCATCCCTCAAGCATCTGGCTTCTTTCAAGCCAACTTTTTCAGAACTAACAACACACACTTTCATTTCTCCTGGAAATTCAAACATCCCACATTGGCTGAGAAGCTATATAAGTCTGCTAGAAAATTCCTTGAAAAACAAACGTCCTTTTGAGCAGTGTTTGAAGTTGCCAGCTCTCCACCGTGATTTCCCTCTTCTGTTATTTCCAATTTTAGGGATTTTTTTCTCATTATAGTAGTGTAGATATTTAAGATCTACTAACTATCGGTGTTCAACCAGAGAACGAAAGAGAGAGGAGAAGGGGAAGGAGGGGGAAGATGAGGAGCACCAGGAAGAGGAGAAAAGAGAAAAAAAGCAAACAGCAGAATCCCAAGGGAATTGCTTTTCCCCTTAAACTGTTTTCCACTTTCAGGTCTGGTTGGTCTCATGCCAGTAGATGGTAACACCTTAAATACCATTTATTAACTCGCTCTTACACAGATCCCAGGAAAATATTTAACCTTGCATCAATAGTTTAATCCTGAAATTAATAATATCTAATTATTTTAATATAGCAGAATTGCAAAGCAGGTAGTAAATCTGCAAATATTGCTCTTTTGTGCCCAATTTCTGATCTCTGTGTCTCTCTGAAAAGCAGTGAGGACCTTTCCATCTGCAAAGGGCTAGTGCATTAGAACAGTAATGACTCCCACTCTCCTGCCTGTGTTAGAAAAATATGAATCTGGATAAATGGAATTACGCCCTCTCTTTGCTTTTTCTCTCCCTTCTAATGTGGCTCCGTGCACTTTGTAGCACTGAGAACCTCAAGTTCCCACATCTTCCACGTGGGGTATAAACATTAGGTGCTAGTGAAGTTGCTGGAATTGGGGGGAAAAACACTGTCTGGCCAGGAAGTAGGGAAACCATGCTTAGTTCCTTTCTACATTTAGCTCTCGCTCAAAACATTCATCAAGAGCTGGAATCACTGATAGTTTGTAACAAAGAAGAGGGGAAACTGATTTTCTTGGCTTATCTGTTCCCTTTTGCATATCCATACAGTGTGTTGCATTCATCATAAACCTTACAGTTACTTAAGTGATGGAGAGAGGAGACGCTCTTCATGGGTCTCTCTCATGTCCTGTATGACTTGCAAGGGAGGTATTGGCTCTTCTGTTTTCAAGAAGGTTTGTAGAGTCAACAGCCTGGAGAGGTGGCTAGTGTCTTTTCACTGAGCACAGGGCAGGTTTGTGTGTTGCCCATTCTAACACGGTTGACTTCCATCAGCTCAGAATACATGTGGGACACCCACCTGGGCCTCTGTGCATGGCCCCTTGGGAACTTGGAGGGCAGATGGGGACAATCTTGGTGCTTGCTATGTTGGGAATAATAGTGTTTTGTCTCTGACCCAGGGGTTTCGTGTCTTCTGCCAACATCCATGACACTGGCTGACAGGCTTGATACCTTCCAAACGGAGCAAAATCTCAGATGCTACCTAGTTCCTGAGAGTGTATGGTGCAGACCAATGAGGCAAATCCATCACTGAACCAGGCTGAGTAGACAGTGCCGGCTGGTAGTTGTGCTGGAGAACAGAGAAGTGACCAAACCAGGAAGGCCAATGTGTGCTGGTATTTTCTTACAAGTTTGTCATCCATTTCCAGGAAAAACAGCACAATCATGCAGTGACTCTGCCTTTGTGTTTTTAAGAATCAGCATGCATTTCTTTTAAGGCCTCAGCAGCAGCAGCCGGTCCCAGAACATGAACGTTGCAAACACTCTGAAAAGACGCTCATCAGAATGCAACACTCCCCGTTGATTTTTATGCACGGCCAGGGAAACGGGGAGTGCGGCGGCCTGTCAGGGAATAGGATAGACTTTTCCAAGTATATTATCGTACCGAATGTTTTTGACAAGTCCAGGGAGAGGGTATTCATTGGAGAGATTGAATATCATATATGCCATATATGGAGACATTGAATACCTCTCCATAACACAGATGAGGAGGGTGAGGCTTTGAATGTCTAGGAAACATGTTTTTGATGGAAGTAGCTGATAAAGCGACCAGCACATCTTCAAAGGACATTCTCTTTCCTCCACAGAAGCAGAAACAGGAAACCATATAAGTGAAATACTGAAGGAAAACTTCATGTAAGATGGCTGAGCTAACAAGAAACGGAAAAGGACAGGGACAGAGAGTGACACGTTCTTTACAGAAATGATGCTAAGGGGGTCAAAACTGGCAAAAAAAATCTTATTATTTTTGTGTAGAAAGAAATATATAGACTCATTTCTCCCTCATGCAGTCCTAAATCCATGAGAAACCACAACCTTAACCTCTAATGGTCTGCTGTCGCCCAGATACCTAACTGAGAACGTGAACAATTAATACATAATATATATATTCTGGAAACTACCTTCTTCCCATCAAGCAAGCTGGAGAAAACGTTATTAAGAAGATCACAGAGAAGGGGCATCTGATGGCTTCGTCAGTTGAGCGTCTGACTCTTGGTTTCAGCTCAGGTCACGATCTCACGGGTCACGGGGTTGAGCCAGAGTTGGGCTCTGCACCGGGCAGGGAGTCTGCTTGAAGACTCTCTCCCTCCGCCCCTCTCCCAGGTCACACGCACCGTTCTCTCTCCCTCAAATAAATAAATCTTAATAGAGGGAAAACGTCTAGAAAAAAAAAATCAGAGGGAAGAGAGAATGCATTTTGGAGCTATGCTCTGTTTATCGGGGAAACAAATCCACGTGTAAGTGGACCGGCACAGCTCAAACCCATGTTACCGGGGGTCATCTGTATATACGTGTCACATAAGCAGATTTAGAGGGTATCTAATATATGTTATATTAATATGTATTATTTAGAAAATGCAGGGAGGGGGATTAGGAAAACATGTTCTAAAATTCTCCATGGGGCTGTGGTGATAATGAATGATATGTTGATCAAAGCTGCTAGTAGACATTAAATGTATGACTTAAGAGGAAAATTAGAAGACATTACGCTTCTTGAAATGGCATCCGTAGCCACTGCAAGAAGTAAGTCAATATAAATTTAGTGATGCATATGGGTTCAGTATAGCGCAGGACATTGAACGTGCATGGGAACTGGTAAAGGCATGGTCCTCAAGAAATGAATTTATGTCACGGGAAAAATACCCGTGACGCATAGTGGAATGCAGAAAAATGCTTAACTGTTGGGTTTTCGGGGTCAAGGTAAGACCCGATTTTGTAGTAGGGGATGATTTCTGTGTTGAAATAGCTGACTCTTTGCCGATATTCTATGCCCGTGAAGCCCAGGAACGTGGGAATAGGAAGGTGCATAGAGGGGTCTCTGGGGTTTCCATTATGAAGAAACAGTAGATTTACCCTCAAAGCATGGATGATGCCAAAAGGTAGTAAAGTAGTCAGGGATGCGTTTCAAAGCATTTATAATCTTTTATTTTAACAGTGTGTTTAATGGTAAGATCACGTAATTTAAGTTTTAATGGGGTTGCGTTGAAAAACAATGTGTCACAATTCCTGAAACGTAGGCTGTGGGCGATCGGGAGCCAACGTCGGTGGGGTCCACAGCAGCATCCCCCGAAACGAAAGAGAATCAGGAGGTGGTATGTGCATAAGCCCTTGATTAAATGTAGACTGCCACTGCTTTTCTACTGTTGAGTGTGTAACTACACCTTAACTGACCAGTTTAACTTTGCCATTTTTGAGTTTCTTTGGGTTTTGCTGGCTTTTCACACGCTTGCTTTGTTCCAGATCGCTTTATTATAATAAAGCAAAATTTTCAAGTCAGTGCGATGAACGTAGTGCAAACCCTTTCCCTGAGGATCCAGAACTTCCTTTTTTACTTCGGGCAACATCGCAGTACTGTTTTTTAAGCCTTTATTTATTTATTAGAAAGAGAGAGAGCAGGAGCCGGAGGGGCAGAGAGAGAGAGAGAGAGAGAATCCCAATCAGGATTCTCCTCCCAGGCTGAGTGAGGAGCCCGGGGCTCGCTCTCACCACCAAGAGATCCCGAACTCAACTGAAAGCAAGAGTCAGCTGCTTAGCCCTACTCATAACCCGGGCACTCCGACAGAACGCTTTCTAAGGCAACCGTGCTTCCTGGCAATCGAGTTTTCCTATGCAAAATTTAACCATGCTTAACTCTTAAAAACTACTCAAAATAAAACCTCATCGAACCTACCATGAGCAAATGCCAATGTAGATTTAAATAAAAACACAAAGTTGGCTATAATGCCATCGGGATTGGTTACTGCCTTCCCTGAGCCGCTACCCTTCTCCAAAGGAGACGGGGTCAGGTTCTTGGGATTTGGGAAGGGGGGGGGGGGACGTTCAGAGGAGAACCTGAGGCACCAGGCAAGGAATTTTATGCGTTTGCTTAGGAGGTAGCTGTTGAGGTTGTTTCCAAATAGCTCAGCATATTCAATAACCCTGTAATTTATAGATTTTATTTATTCATTTTACTGATAACCTTTAAAGATCGTTTATGAAGGTGCTGGAGGACTTTTGTATTTCCACTGGAGGGACCTTGTATTTCAGCAAAATGGATGACGAGCAAAATGCACACAGGGAGTATTGTTGGCACACAAAATCTCCCCTGGGCATTCTGGATTACGGAATGCCATCGGTATCCCAGTGATCCAACTGGGAAATCGGAGACTGCTGACCGGCCTCTCCCCAGTGGGGGTGAATCAGGCCCAATTACAGTGGGTTCTCTGATGGAACCGGAATCATCAAGAAAATACCCTGCATCTGTCCATCAAAAGCAAAGATGGGCCAATTCTTAATTTGAAATCGCAGGCCAACCATCTCTTAAACGATAATTAAAGGATATAAAATTAAAAGCACTATTTTTCCCCCCTGTGAGATTAGGGAGCTTTGTTTTGCTGAGGGATTTAAACATTCATCTCACACTTTAAAGGGATTAATAATAGTGACACAAAATTTCAGCTGGTTTTAGTAAAAACCTTTTCTAAGATTTAGTTCTTATAATATCTCCTGCTTTCTCTTATTGGAGTAGACATTTCGGTAAAAGTAATACAGTGATTGAATTTGAGCATTTGCAAGGGATGAATATTTTATTTTATGGGGGAGGAAAAAAAGGACAGGAAACAATTTATGAACTTAAGTATAGGAATGTGCTAAGTTTGATTTCTTCTATTCAGCTATGGGGAGGTTAAGAGGCAGGAAGGCTTCACAAGAGTATGGCAGACTGTTATGTAGATTGAAAAGCTTTACTCCTACAAGGTCACACGTATTTACTCTCCCAGAGTGGCAGTCAAGAAATGTTTTGTTGGTCAAGTTCAATGTTTAAAAACACTTAGGAAAATGACGTTACTTTTTTTTTTTTTTTTTTTTTTAAGCTGTGCATAGCTCTTGGTTTCTGAGCTGGGGATCTTTCTGGGAAGGCCAATCACGGACATCCAGGTTCTTTCTGGTGCCTTCTTACTTCTTTAAACATGTTCTCATTTAACTGGGAGGCGTGGGGCATGGCGACCAGCTTTATGGAGGATGAAAAGCAGAGATCCGCAGTGAAGATACTACATGCAAAACCAAAAATAGAACAAAACAAGACGGGCTAGAGGCTACATAGCTGTTCCCGTCACACGGCAGAATTACGCTTGGATTGGCATAAAGTCAAGAGTTTCAGGGGCAAGTTGCTTGCATTCGTAGGTAGGTAATAGGAAATGCACCTGTTTATTTCAGGATGTGAAAACATTGTACGTAGAAGCACGTTTTAGTTAGAAGAATCCCTCATGGCTCGTTTTCACCTATTTATTTCCCAAATGTTGGTGCCCAGAAGCATCTAGAAAGAGCTCCTCATCGTTGTAAATGCGGATGCCTCTTTGTACGTTCTATTTGTGGGACCCCTTAATTCGGAGACCTGCCCTCCGCCGTCTGCTGTTAATGACTAGATTTCTGCACGGATTTGGAGGTTAGCATTTAGGGGGAGCGGAGTGTGTCTGCCCTTAGAGTCCATCTTCTAATACCTGTTATAAGGTAGTGCAGCTACAAGCCCCTAGGTAAGAGAATCTAGGTAAGATATATGGTGTCGTGCAGCTTGAAAAGGATTTTCCTATGTTAAAGAGAACCTATAAGATACCAGAGGTATCCCAAGCAGACTCCCAGCTGAACACGGAGCCAGTGCCAGGCTTGAGCTCGCTGAAGAGGGAACAGAGGGCAAACTGAGGAGAAATTTAATCAGACTGGGCCACACTGCCTTTTGAATTTTCCCGGGACCTCTTCCTATCCAAGACCAATATATGATTTAAGATGACCATTTGGAAGGATGTCTTCCCTCGGGATTTTTTTTTTTTTCATTTGGAAAATGAGAAGGGAAACACCGACGATCTCTTACATCCCCATCTCATGCTCAAGGAGACTTCTTGCCAAACCCTGGGTTGAGCTACTTCTGTTTTTCTGCAAACAAATCCATGCACAGCCTAAAGAAACACTGTCTCGAAAGATACTGTGGATTTATCAAAGAAAACCCGAAAACAGAGACAGTTGATTCTGTTTCTGGGTGAGTCAGAGAGAACACAAAGTTGAACTTAAGGTGGTTTGTTTTTTGGAAGCGCATCGGCTGCCCTAATAGGTCTGCAGTCACATGAATGGCAAGCACGCCCAACTGGTCTTGGTAGACCTTGAAATGGAACAACCAATTTGCTCTGGCCGTTAAGGCAGTGTTGATAATGGTCTGGGTATTAAGACAAGCTTCAACCAGTGTGATTTCCTTCTTGAACTTTTAAACTCACTGTTCGGCACTCTTCAGGAAAAGTTTTGATTTCAAGACCGTAGAAAGAATAAAGAAAACACATTACAGCTTTGCTGCAGGAATCTAAAATAGGAAAGACGAGGCAAAGGATTCAATTTAAAAATGTTTATCTCCTCTTTCCTGGAATGGAAAGGGGAGATAAACATTCCACCCCGCATTTGTGCGTTTCTTCCTCCGTTTCATTCTTAAATAAATCTAGAGGCGAGAGGGGAAGGAGTGCCTCCCATAGTTACATTTGGGCCTAAACAATGAAGTCATTTGTTTAAAAGGAGGATTGCGGGGCGCCTGGGTGGCTCAGTGGGTTAAAGCCGCTGCCTTCGGCTCGGGTTGTGGTCCCAGGGTCGTGGGATCGAGCCCCGCATCGGGCTCTCTGCTCTGCGGACAGCCTGCTTCCTCCTCTCTCTCTGCCTCTCTGCCTACCTGTGATCTCTGTCTGTCAGATAAATAAATAAATAAAATCCCCACAGGAAGGGTCCAGACCACCAGTTAATTTGGAACAGTCGAGTTAGACTCGTGCGGACCCCAACGGTGCAGGAAATTTGTGCGGCGGGGCACGCACTCACACACACCCCGGAGGGAAAGAAGGTAATGACGGATGTTTTCATCAATAAAAACGTGGGAGTAATTTCAAAGAAAACTAGTGTGAATAGAGATCGGGCGTCGTACACTCTGAAAGTCAACAGACTGGAGTCGTGTGACAGCCGTCCCGCTGTGGGTTGTTAGCAAGAGGAGTTTGCCTCCGGGAATCTGGACTCTGGAATCTGGAGGCCAAGAATGGAGCAAACAGGGGAAAGTTCTAAGGCAGATGTGTTTCCGTCCAGTAATCCTGTATTGATCCCCCCGATCCCCCAAGTCACCTTTGAATGGAGGACTCCAGAACGATTTTCACCTTGGGAGGCAATCCCATCACGGTCCCCCAGTGGTTGGTGTGAATCGGTCTATTAATTACTTTATTTTTTAAAAAACACCTTATTCCTTTGTTTGAGAGAGAGCATAAAAGCAGGAGGAGAAACAGAGGGAGAGGGAGAAGCAGACGTCTGGGAGCCCGACCTGGGGCTCGATCCCAGGACCCTGAGATCAGGACCTGAGCTTAACTATCTTTTTTTTTTTTTTTTAAGATTTTATTTATTTATTTGATAGACAGAGATCACACAAGTAGGCAGGAGAGGGGAGGAGCAGGCTCCCCGCCGAGCAGAGAGCCCGATGTGGGACTCGATCCCAGGACGCTGGGATCATGACCTGAGTAGAAGGCAGCGGCTTAACCCACTGAGCCATCCAGGCGTCCCCTGAGCTTAACTATCTTAAAGACGCTTAACCATCTGAGCCCCCCAGGGGCCCCTTTATTAATTACTTTTTTAAAACGGCAGAATGAGGGAGAGCAAATATGGTGAAACTCTACTTCTTTTCCTGGGTGTGTTTGTTGCAATAATGCTTGTAAGTAATAACGTTTCTCCGCTCGATGTTCGAATATTGAAATCCCAGCCACGGGAGGCTCTTTCCACAGGATTTTGTTTTTAGGACATGATACATAGGTGCAGAGTCTCTCCATTTTCCTTCATGTTTCCTGCTCAAAATCCACAGGATTGGGCAACAGAGGAATCACTCTCATGTCATTTCCCACAGATGCTGATCCTTCAAGTTGTACCATAAGTGAGCCTGACCGAAGTCTCAAACCCAAGTTTCCCTGTTCTGTGGATGTTCCTCCTCTCGTGGTACAGTTTTTTGTTTTTTTTTTTTTTTAACATTTCATTTTAAGCATTTAAAATGTTATTTTAACGATCTGCCTGCTGCAACATTCACAGACTGAGTGTCAAGAATCATAGCAACAGAGAACTTCATTCTTCACAGCGGGGTTTGGAAAAGCGTGGTCTCTGGGCCACGTCTGGCCATATCCTTAGAACGTGCAAACTCTAGAAAGGATGGTACGTTGGAAACGTGGAAAAAGAAAGACGCCTGGAGATTAAAGGAATGGACGCCCACTGGCCTGTCCATAATTGCTCTTCAATACTCTCAGCTTCGCTGGCCTTGTAAGACGGTCCACTGGGGTTGGTGGAAGAGTCCAGGAGATGGTCTGACCTTTACAGTAGGAAGGAACCAACCCCCAAATGGAGGGAGCAGGGCTTGCAAGCCCCCTGGGAGCCTGGGGTCGTTGATGGGCCATCCAAGCCTTCATCCAAGCCTACGAATGGGCCCTTCCTCCTTTCATAGGTGCCTATGACACAGGACCTCAGAAGACAGGAGGACTCAGGGGCCTCTGGGTGACACTCAGCTTACATTCTGAAGCTACAAAGGGGGAAATGCTTGGGCACATGATCTACACGGGTGCAATTATCACCCAACATCTTTTTATTAGCTGTAACGTGACCCACTGTCTCAGCTGTTAAATGTTCAGAACGTCTATGCCTGAATCTCTCTCCAGATATATATTTGGATACAGGAAGGAGAGAGCAAAATAATGTTGTTGTTGTTTTTTTTTTGAAAGTGCCAAATGGTTTCTGAAGATAATCTTATTTCAGAGAAAATAATTAAATGAATGTTGTTTTCTCTTTAATTGCTTCACACTTAAAATCAAACGTGCCCGGGTTAATACTTCTCTACAACTAATTGAATTTTCTCAGTTCCTTTTATTGGAGGACTAGGTTATATGGAAAGGTGATGACTTTAATGTGATTATTACATTGTCCTACAAAATTATATCATCAAAGATTATGCAGCAACAGTACTTTTTAAATTTTTTTTTTTCCCTTTCCTGCCTGCGGGATTTCCTAGCGGGTAGCAATGACCTGAGCTAGAAGCTGGTGTCCTCTGGGAAGCTATGGTCAATTTCTATTTTCAGGTCGTAAAGAACTCTTCAGAGAGTTACATTGTAGCTACAATGTTAATAAAAAATAAAAGTTAGAAATTCATCTTGGGTATTTAACTATTAAATGATCGAAGGGGTAGTTTGAAAAAGGACATTTCCAACCCATCTAGCTATCATGTGGCATCTTTTTATTAAGTTTCCCAATGATAGTTTTCTTTGATGAGTGGCATTTTTTTTTTCCCTCCTGACATTTCATAAATTCCAGTGTTCTAATAAAGGAGCTCCCAAAATCCAGTGCCTGGGTGGCTCAATCGATTAGGCATCTGCTTTTGGCTCAGGTCATGATCCTGGGGTCCTGGGATGGAGGCCCACATCCGGCTCCCCGCTCAGCGAGGAGTCTGTTCCTCCCTCTCCCTCTGGTCCTCCCCCTACTCATGCTCTCTTGCTCTCTCTCTCTCTCTCAAATAAATAAATAAAATCTCCAAAAAAAAAAAAAATCCAGTGCCTGATTTTTAGGAACCTGTACCTAAAATTTCAACATCGATGTAAAAAATCATAATTAGTGATCTCAAGCTATTTTTAACCTGTGCGCTATGTTTTCACCTTTCATCTTCTGCCTCGATGCTTTAGGGAAATTGTCAGTCCATATATTTTTCAGGTGAAATGTGGTTTCTGTGTCCTGTACCATGGTGTGTGAGTGGCACAAAAGACGCTGGTTTTTAAATGTAAACATGTTATACGCCCAGCGACAACGAGCAAGCCCTTTTACCATAGAGAAAATGGACCAAAATCCAAGTCCTAAAGACAGTTATGACTTCTTCAGGGCACAGGGGGACAGATAACGGAGCTGGCCACGTTGTGCCATCCTCTACACAAATAGTCATGTTCCGAAAACTATGGTCTGACTCACGGAAAATCAGCCTTTACGGGATAATTTGAAGAATTGCAGGGTCTGTATGAACAATGATAGTAAGTCGTGGCTATCATTGGGCTGAGAAATTTAACAGTTTCCAGAGGGCTTGTCCTTAAGCCAAATGTTTAAAGTCATTCTTGTCCCCTGTTTTCTAAGAATGCCTTATATTTTTTGGCCTGATTTCCTTCTCCTATCCAATGCATCCTGCGTGTTTTAATACAAAGCAATTGCCATTGCCCTGTCTTCTCCGCACATTTTGTTCTTTCTCACTGCTGATATCTGATAGAAACGCACAATGCACAGTGAAAAACGTCTTGATGATTTCGGTTTTTGGGGACTATCTCTCAGATTTCCCTTGCAGCCCTGGCTTAAGGTGGCCAGTGTGCTTCAGGTGCCCGGCAAAAATTAGGCAGAATGTCTTTTCTGTTGTGAATATTTAGCTCTCTTCTTGCGATGTATCAATTAGATCAAGCGTATTAATGACCAGATTCCAGGCTGTATCCTCCTCTGGTTTTGTATCTGTTCCCTTTTGTAATACAGGACAGAGGGTCACTCTGTTGAAGACGGGTTTTTAAAATATCTTTGGTTCTCAGGGGCGCTTGGGTGGCTCAGTGGATTAAGCCTCTGCCTTCGGCTCAGGTCATAATCCCGGGGTTTTGGGATCGAGTCCCACATCAGGCTCCCTGCTCAGCGAGGAGCCTGCTTCTCCCTCTCCATCTCTTGGTGCTCTCTCTCAAATAAGTAAATAAAATCTTTTCAAAAAGATACTTTTGGGAGGGACACCTGGCCAGGTAGAGCCTATGACTCTTGATCTCAGGGTTGTGGGTTTGAGTCCCACGATGGGTATAAAGATTAGTTTACAAAAATAAAATCTTTAAAGATAAACAAATAAAATGTCTTCGGGTGACTCTGTCATTTTGAACTTTAGGCGTGTCAAAGCTGTCGTTAGCGTGAAAACACAAGTTTCAAATGATCATGCATTTTTAGTGGAATGTTTTTCTAATGATGCAAAGACATTGTATTTATTTAACCCTAACCTCTGTTCCCTGCTTTCGTCTTCCATTCAATTGCATGTTTGCTGCGTTTTTGGCTATTTTGCAGTTTTCATTTCCATTGTTTTCCAATGCTTTTTGCCGTTTTGTTATAGATGAGTCACCAATAAATAATCCGGACATACATTATGATTTTATCTATAGTTCCTTTTAATCCAGCCTGAGCGTCTGTTCCTGTTCACGGGGACGCAGGATTAGTCTCTTATATGGACTCTGTGATTCATGACATATTCCTATCATCTCATATTGCATTTCCATTTCTCACCCTGTCCTGTGTCCGGCTTCTGTTTTTTTTTTCCCTCTCTCTCACTTTTCTTACTTTTCCCCACTTGCACTTTTAAATGTTCAGACTTCCTATTTCTTAATGAACTTGGAATCATCCAAGTAACTTTGTCCCCTTTTTGCACTAGACGATGGTATTAATGTGCTCGCACTGGTCAGATACGTTCCCCACCCCTCAGTCCTTGCCCAGATTTTTTCAGCATTTCTATTCAAGCTTACTTTGTAGTATAAATATTCCTACTGCTTTAAAGTCATTTTTACAATTAACATATATTTATATGTTAAGTTTTAACATATAAACATATTTATAAATTTATTTACATAAACATATTAAAATTTAACACATAAACACATATTTATATGTTAAATTATATGTTAAAATAGCTCATATGGCCTTTACTTATGGGGCACATTGAATCCTAGCATGTCCTATCGAGTTTTACTCTTTGTGCTGAAATATATACTTTCATTGTGTCTTTACAAAGGGTAAAATATTTCTGGAGTTGTTTATCCCTGAAAAATATCTTTATTTCTCTTATTAACTTGCATCATAGACGACCGTGATTGGAATTGTAGATTCTCAGATACTGCATTTCCACGGTGACCCTGACGATCCCCATTCCCTGGTGTTCAGAAAGGGGTGAATTCCCTTAGAATGACTTGTTTCTAGACACAAGCTGTGGAAAATTTTTAGGGAGATTGCAGACGTCACTTATGGTTTCACATTGATTGATTTCGAGTTCAACTCAGATGGAAGTCCTCATAAGATGGACGGGACCCTACCCAAGAAAAAGATTCTGCTGTGGGTCATTGAGGTCAGCAACCGTACTGGAGAAGCCGACTTGGGCTCCACCTGTGTTGGACAGAATTCAAGATGACCCCTAGTGGCTGCCATCTTGTGGTATAGCATTCTGTAGATGCCCCCTTCCTTAGGGTGCCCAGGATCTTAGGATGTCCACATTTGCTGATGCTGCATAGAACTCCATGCTGCCTCCAGATTCTCTCCAGATGCTCTGTTGCTAACATTGAAAAAGTAGGTGGTCATGTTAGAAGGTCCACCTGGTGAGCTGTTGACGTTGGCTCCTGGGATAGGAGAGCGGCCTCTGTCCGATCTCCAGACACACCAGAGCAGTGCTATAGCCTCAAAGAACTCAGTGCTGCCAACAACCTGGGTGAGGTGAGAAGCATATTCTTCTCACCCAGTGAACATCTCTTTTTTTTTTTCCTTCAATTTTTATTTTTTTAATTTCTTTTCAGTGTTCTAGAATCATTGTTTATGCCCCACACCCAGTGCTCCGTGCAATACGTGCCCTCCTTAATACCCACCACCAGGCTTACCCAATCCCCCGCCCCCTTCCCCTCCAAAACCCTCAGTTTGTTTCTCAGAGTCCACAGTCTCTCATGCTTCATCTCCCCCTCCAATTTCCCCCAACTCCCTTCTCCTCTCCATCTCCCCATGTCCTCCATGTTATTCCTTATGCTCCACAAGTAAGTGAAACCATATGATAATTGACTCTCTCTACTTGACCTATTTCATTCAGCATAATCTCCTCCAGTCCCATCCATGTTGATACAAAAGTTGGGTGTTCATCCTTTGTGATGGAGGCATCATACTCCATAGTGTATATGGACCACATCTTCCTTATCCATTCGTCCGTTGAAGGGCATCTTGGTTCTTTCCACAGTTCGGCGACTGTGCCTATTGCTGCTATGAACACTGGGGTACAGATGGCCCTTCTTTTCACTGCATCTGTATCTTTGGGGTAAATACCCAGTAGTGCAATTGCAGGGTCATAGGGTAGCTCTATTTTTAATTTCTTAAGGAATCTCCACACTGTTCTCCAAAGTGGCTGCACCGACTTTTATTTCCACCAACAGTGTAAGAGGGTTCCCCTTTCTCCACATCCTCTCCAACACTTGTTGTTTCCTATCTTGTTAATTTTGGCCATTCTAACTGGTGTGAGGTGGTATCTCAATGTGGTTTTGATTTGAATCTCCCTGATGGCTAATTATGATGAACATCTTTTCATGTGTCTGATAACCATTTGTATGTCTTCATTGGAGAAGCGTCTGTTCATGTCTTCTGCCCATTTTTTTGACTGGATTATCTGTTTCTTGGGTGTTGAGTTTGAGGAATTCTTTGTAGATCTTGGATATCAGTCCCTTGTCTGTATTGTCATTTGGGAATATCTTCTCCCATTCTGTGGGTTGCCTCTTTGTTTTATTAACCATTTCCTTTGCTGTGCAGAAGACTTTGATCTTGATGAAGTCCCAAAAGTTCATTTTTGCTTTTGTTTCCTTTGCTTTTGGAGACATATCTTGAAAGAAGTTTCTGTGGCCATCACCCAGTGAACATCTTGATGGTACCCTTGTGAGACCCTGAGTGCCAGATGCACCCATGCCATGCCCAGATTCCTGGGCTACAGAAACTGTAAAGTAATAAATGATTTCATTTCATCAATGTGTTAAGGTGCTGTGTTCTGGGATCATTGGTCACACAGCAATACATAGCCCATACATGGATGATTCCATTACAATGTCACTGAAGCAGAGAGTTGGAGATCTTATTTCTGAATCCAAACAGACTTTGTTTCTCTCTGGCACATTTTGCTCATTTATTAATTGGGGGAAATAATATTCCCTCCATCACAGTCATTAGGCAGATAAAGTGTGGACTTTTTAGAGCCCTTAGCAGAGGGAGTGATTTCGAATAAATATTTAATCAAGCTAGGCATATTATCCCTGTTGTTTTATCATTCAAGGAACTGAACATACTAAGAAATGAGTATTGCTTAGCTGGTATTTTTCTTCTACTTCTTAGACCAACTGTGAGTTCTACTTAGATACAAATACTTGTTTGAAGAACCCACGCTTTCAGAACATCTGACCCTCTCTCTCGGTTGCGTGACAGCTTTAAATATGAGGTCTCTCCTTTCTCAAGGTCTCTCCAATTATATAATTTGTACACTCACCCCCAAACATCAGCAATCTATTGACTTTTGAAGTGAACACATTGATTTTTTTTCTCTCTCTTATATTATAATGCCAAAGGCTTTTAATAAATGAGTGGTGGCCTTTGTGTGAGCTAAGAGAAGTCCCCTGATGGAACAGCTATTAAGATATCATTCAGACATATAAGCAGGATCATTTATAAAGTTTTGGCATCGAAACCTGTGGTACTCATGTGCTGTGGCAGCTCAGACTGTGGCCCCTGACCAAAATCTAAAATTGATCGCCCTCCTCCTGTTATGTAACTCCGCATCAGAATTTTTGAAAATCTTGATCTTTTGTTCATTACGGTTCTAAGAAATATTAGTAGCCTTTTGGGGTTTTGTAGGACAATGTCTTAAGGGCACCCAAGTTACTTGATTTTCTGAAAGGAAATCACAACCTCCCTTAAGATTATTTAATCTCAATGGATCCAACAAGGAAAATAACACATAAACCGGAAAGGTAGATATTACTAATGCATAAAAAGCCTGACGTAATTTCCATTCAGGTGATCTCTCTGATTTAGTCACTGTCCGAAAACCACTTGCTTTAAAGGAGAGTGTTTAAGAAATTGATCATTGGTTCCACTGTTACAAAGTGATCAGTTATCCATAGGCTACATTTGATTAAATTTTGGGAACAGATAGGATATTTGTTTTGCATCGTTGTTTAACACATTGTCTCAGTCATGAAGGCTAAAAACGATAGACACTTACTCGTTCATAGTGTCTGTGGCTTTGGAGTATGGCTTACTTAGGTCCTCACTCAAGATCTCAACAGGCTACAATCAAGGTCATAGCTGGGCTGTGTTCTCATCTGGAGGTTCAAAGGGGAGAAGCCATTTGAAACACATTCAACTTGTCAACAGAGTTCATTTCTTTGTGGGTATATGACTGAGGGTCCAGCCTTTTTTCTACCTACTGGCTAGAGGCTACCCGCAGGTCTTGGAAGCTCCCCACAATTCCTAGAAGCCCCCCATTGTTCCTTGCCATTTTGGATTTCTGCAACATCGATGCTTAAGTCATCGGGCCTTGTAGAAAGAGTCCTCAGCTTGGGGAGGGCATTCACTTGGCTAGATGAAGCCCAGAAAAACGTCCCTTTGAACAATCTCAAAATCAACTGATTTTGGGTATTCATTACATCTGAAAGGTTCCCTTGCCATTGTTACGTTCTTGGCTAGAAGAAAATCACAGCACCTGCCCATTTTCAAGGGGAGGGGACTTTGGTGCACAAACATCATGGGGTGGGAAGAAGAGGGATCACCCTAGTGTCTCATACCATCTGAGAATGATAATCCCAAGGAATTATCAGGACACTAGTCATAGGAAAAAGTACATGGTAACTAAACCTATACACACAAGTATAAAAGGTATCAATCTAGTGCCAAGAATGAGGTTATTCCTAGTTTTGCTATTGATTTTGTGACGTAAGCAAGCCAGTTAAACTCTCTGGAGTCCTAGACTCACCCTGGTAAAAATGCCTCTTGACTAGAAAATATTTATAGCCTCATCCATTTCTAACAACCTCCTGTGTTACTTGGATATCGATGATGTGTGCACAGCTTATTGCCTGGAGAAAACAATGAAGCAGGACTTTGCTGCAAAGATAGTAGCCCCCTGTGACCATAAGCACTTGACAGGTGGCCAGTCCAACCTGAGATGT
Source organism: Taxidea taxus jeffersonii (assembly GCA_003697995.1). Taxonomy (NCBI): domain Eukaryota; kingdom Metazoa; phylum Chordata; class Mammalia; order Carnivora; family Mustelidae; genus Taxidea; species Taxidea taxus. Next base: position 17,108 of record ML110236.1, on the reverse strand, counting down.
GCTCAAAGTGCAAAACACACACCAGATCTCAGATGCTTAGAACCATGACAGAAAGAAGGCCAGATATGCTACAAAGATTTTAACATTGATCACATGTGGGGATGATGATATTTGGTCACATCACACATATTCTAGAACTGATTTCACCGGTTTTGCTTTGTAACTTTGAAGAGGTTTCTAGGAAATTTGAAGTTACACAATTGGCTAGCCTTGTCTTTTTATCACAGAGCAAAGATTCTTTCTATCTGTTTACATTTGCTTGCTGGATCTCCTTGGGAGGGACGAGGAATGCAATTGAATGGATCTAAAATTGTATCTATATTAGTCATTAGTCAATTAGTCATTAGTCATTAGTCAGTTGTATCTATGTCAGTTCCTAAATATAAGCTTTTGCATATTAACTGATTTATGGATGTCGTGTACTGAAACTTCTTATCGATGATAGCAACTATGCATTTGCATATAATAAATCACAGAAAAATATAAAAACGTCTTATTCACATACCAAAGTATAACGAATCCTTACCTCAAAAGGAAGGAAAAAAAAAGGAAGGAAGGAAAAGACAAAAGGAAGATCATGTTATCATGTTTACTTGACTTTGTTACGAATCTTTAGTGGAACAATGGATATAAATCACTTAGCTCTTATTATGTATCAAGTCCATAATTTTATTATTATTAATAATAATTATTTTTATTAGCTAATTAATAAAAATAATTTTATTATTCTTAAAACTATTACATAGCTATTTAAAGCAGTTACAAGGCCAAGAAATATTTTTATAATACTTAATATACATAATATATAATTATTATGTTATTAAATATATTATTCATCATATATATTACATATGATGTATATAATGATAATATATAATAATATATATTATATGTAATAATATAATATATTATCGAATATATTATTAATCATATATATTAATATATAATAGCTAATATACAAAAGTATAATATCCATTTCTGTGAACAATCTCATGTTGCAGATTTTAAAATTAACAAGGTAGCCAAATATGGGAGATAGGCCTTCTCCACTTCAGCCGTGTGTTGTGTTGTTAATTACTGGGGGAAGGAGAGGGGTTTAGAACCACTCATGCCTGGTAAGAATCTCTGTTGCCACCAGTTCAATCAAGATTTCTGTAAATTGGGTGGACCTGTTTGTTGGCATTAAAAAAAAAAAATGCTATCCAGTTCAACCCAGATTGGTATCACTGAGTAACAGAGCCTAGCTTTTGACCTAAATACATGTATTTGGGACAGCTTAGGAGTAAACTCAGAAAATAAATGAAAGAATGAAAAGGAAAAAATATATAAATCACAGTATAATACTTCTTGGGATTCAACTCTCTTTTAGGCTCTTACTCATGGTTCAATTCTACATGTCAGACTATTTTTTTTTTTTTACATATTGATATTCATGAGCTCTAACTTACCTTGGTTCTGGTCCCGAAGAAGCTCCCAAAATAATGATCTGCATCTATCACACATAGCCAGACTCCTTTTGTGACCATAAACATCTAACATTTGGTTGGGCAGGGTATACTTTTACCTAAACCCCACCCTAACCACTTTTTAAAAATCTATTTCTATTTATTTATTTATAGAGAGGGAGGGAGGGAGAAGGGGCAGAGAGAGAGGGAGCCGGACCTGGGGCTTGAACTCACAACCCCTGAGATCATAACCTGAGCTGAAATCAAGAGTCAGATGCTTAACCAACTGAGCCACCAGGTGCTCCATAAACCATAATCATTTTTGAGACAATCATGGCTTCAGAACAGTCTAAGACTCATCTGAAAACTGAGGGCATTTTTCCCCCCTCTTCTTGAGTTAGTGAAGGCTTAACTTCTCATTTTACAGAAAACAGCTATTATTTTAGAAAAACAGATAGACATACCTTCTTGGATGGCAGAGCTTACACAGAAGGATGCTTGGGTTCGCCTGAGATCCCTGAGGAAGTGACTCCAAGATGAACTTTGGAGAACAGACAAGCCATGATTCAGCGGGAAAGGGTGGTTTTCAGAGCAACACCTGCCTGCGAGAGAAAGGGGGCAGGATCTGGATGAGTCTGCGAGAACCACCAGAGCTCAATGAAAGTCTAACTTTGAGTGAAAAGAGAGAGAATAGGAATAGGAAGATTGGGAAAGGTAGTTTGGAATTCTTCATGCCAAGCTCATCATCCAAAAAGTCTTCTGTCTCCTAGGAATTGACATCCCTTACCATCCCTACTGCATTGGACATGGCGGACCTTTGCTCATGGGGAGTATGAGCACCATACCTAGGAATGTGTTTCAAGTTCTCTTGTTTTCTGTGTGGTTTCTCTCAACTGCCTTCTACTGAAGTTTTGTGTGGCCTCCCAGCTTAGGATTTGCTGAGCTGTGGGAGATGGAGATTTGAGTGTGTGCATGGGTTTAGCATAGGGGCAGCCCGGTGGATGTGGGGCCGGGACAAGCCCAGTGGATGCCTGGCCATGAGTTCAGGGTCGACCACTCAGATGTCACATCTTGGGGCATGCATACCTACTCTTTGGAGCTGACCAAAGGTGTTTTAGGAGAGATGCAATAAAACTAGGGACAGCCCACAGCCATGCAACATGGGAGCTGGGACCCTCATGTGTGAGTCTTCTCACAAGGTTAGATTTTGTTTTATACCTTCCTTTATGCCTGAAGGAGACACTCACATATGTCAACTTGAAAGGTTGCCTCCTTCATCCTCTAAAATTGTGTCTACCAGAAGTCATACAAATCTCATTAGGAATGCAAATGTAAATTCTAATCTTGGGGCATGGTTTTCCTTTCGGGACTAATTTTCCCAACTTCCAGAGGGTCTGGCCATAGAGTCAATTTAAACTTTTTGAGTATAGGGTCTCATATGAATATAATTTTTTTTTTGAGGAAGGTTCAGCGTGTTTTCCTTAAAATATTTTGAGTTTAGCCTCGTTCTGCAGATGGGAGGTCCTGCCCGTGATGGAACCAGGCAATTGCTCCTTCCTCATTCTTGGCCATAGGCGTTCTGCAGGGACATGAATCCTGGCTGATATTTATTCTCTCAGCAATGTAGAAGATAGAAGTGTGAAATCGAAGCATGGGGAGGGTTGGTTCCTTCAGAGAATGCTGGGGGGCTCTGTTCCAGACCTGTCTCCCAGCTTCTGGTGGTTTGATGGTTGACCATCTTTGGTGCTCCTTGGCTTGTGGACAAATCATGCCCATCTCTGACTTCCTCATCACAATAGCCTTCTGTGTGTGTGTGTGTCTCCAAATTTGCCCTTTCCATAAGGGCAGCAGTCATATTGGATTGAGACCCACCTTTATGACCTCGTCTGAACTTAATCACATCTACATTGATCCTCTCTCCAAGTCGGGTCATATTCTGAGGAGCTCCAGATTAGGACTTCACTATGTGAATTTCGAGGGTAGGACAGAATACCCGTGAATCAGAGAAATGGCCCTGGAGCTCAGGAATCCAAGTTCAGGGCCCTTTGGACCACCCAGAGATGCTCAAACGTTGGCAAGCGTGACTCAGTTCCACAACTAAAGAGCTGGCTCAGCATTGAGAGCAGCCTCCCGCTTCTGTCATATCAAACTGTCAGATTCCCTGACTTCTGTAGAAGCCCCTCCATTAATTTGCTATTGATAAATTATCCACAGTCTGGCTGATCAAAGAGGCTTTGCCCAATTCCAAAGGCGATGAGTTCAAATCTGTATCTTATTGTTAGACACAATCTACTAATCATCACAATATCCACTTTGGTAACTACTCACGTTCTAATGCAGCACAATTAAATAAATGTCAAGTACTTTCTTTTCCACGGGTTCGTCAGAAGTGTTCTCAACAATTACAGCCTGTGTGCTCGGCAGCGGCATTGAAAATTGTCGGCACTTGAGAATATTTTAAGTTTGTCATACTTCCTGGCATAATTTTTGGAACCTGGAAAGAAATCTGCAAATCTGAGATGTCAGGGTTTTTCCTTCCTTGCTCTTTAACGCAACTTTTGTGGTCCCTGTTTTTGTTACTATTAACGGTTTCTTCTTTCCTTTTAAGCACAAGACGCAGATCGGAAGATGGGCTGGAATTCAAATCAATGATGGGGTATAAATGTATGGACAGACAGGGCCAGTTTTAACCCAGCCCTCTTATGGAACGAGATGGAAGTAATAATGAATGATCTGAAGATGAGATACCTACTTCAGAGCTCTCTCATGCCTTTGAGGCAATGTTGGCCTTTTCTTGGTCCAGAAATGAACTAATGATGGGTCTTTACTCTACAGTAGGCTGGATTTGCAAAAGCATCGAGCACTGAAATGAAAAACCTAGGGCCAGCTGCATGCTTCTGTATTCCATAGCCTGCTCTGTAGAGTGCCAACGGTTCACCAAAAGCCCATGATTATTTTATAAAAACAGAGCCCAGTCTAGCATCGTGTTCATAGGATGAAGGAATTCAAGAATACTTCACGGTTGACTTTAACAGAAAGTCAGAACACATGTAGAAAAGTGGAAAGCCCAAGAGTCACACATAGATAGGCAGGCATGAGTTTACCATTGCTGGAGAGCAGGTTTGGAGACACTATTCCCTGGAGGCTCTTACATCCTCCTCCTGGAACCTTCTGGAAAAAGTCTAGCTGAGCTCAGGAGTGTGTATGCACATGCGTGCACCCACACACATGTTCGTGCTTCCCTAATATTCCATTTGTGGATGGCTGTCATTTAATTTCTGTTGATGGTCCTTTTGATATTTTTGTCCTATTTCTGTGCTATTATAAAACAGTTCTGCGACATTCACACCCCGAAACGAAACTCTGCCACAGTGGAGTGTGTATTTCAGTGTGCCTTCCCAGAAGTGGGAGTAAATGTGGGGGTCAAAGGCCACGTGCATTTTAAATGTGGATATGCTTGGTCAAGGGAACTTGATTCATGAGTATCACCATCGAAACACTTGCCATGGGATACCTCTGTTTTACACAGCTGTCAATTCAAAGGTTTAAAATGTAAGTTCCCACCACCTTTGACTTGCCTTTCTTGACTTATGAGTAGAGAAAGAATTTTGGATTTACGTAAATTTAATATATTTCTGCTCTCCTCACATTCC
>ML110236.1:0-11610 GCA_003697995.1 Taxidea taxus jeffersonii | reverse complement strand
CAGGAATGTTCTAGGTCTTTCTCCTTGAGTTGTAGGTGGTGGTCTTCTCCCTGTGTATTTGATATTTTCCCTGTGTACGTGTCTTGGTTTCAAAATCTCCCTTTCTTGGAAAGGAGGTCAAGCATTGTGGATTAGAGACCACTCCCATGTCCTCATCTTAACTCAGCTATGTCTTCAAATGAGGACACATTCTGTGGGGGTGGCAGTCAGGACGTCAACACACAAATTTTGGGAGGAATGAAATTCAAGCCATAGCAGGAGAGAGAGTCTATTTCCATCATCAGCAAAGAGTAGCAAGAAAACACAAGCTCTTTCACGCAGGGTGTGAGATCTGGTCCCACCAACCATAAACAGGTTGTCATGAGACACTTAACCAAACTGGGTGAGTTTCAACATTTTACCACCCCCATGAGGTGCTCATTCTTACAAATGTTATAACTGGAAGACACTCACAGCTCAGGGGAAGAAGGTCATCATCCCAATATCCATGACACTAAAGACTGGGTCATGTGCCATTTCTTGGATGTCTAAAACCTAAAAAAGCCAACGATGGCTTGGAGAGATGTCTTTTACAATCAGTTCTTAGCTGCTTCCGATGCTTAGAAACAATGACATCTTTTAAATAACCTGCAAAGAGTTGTAAAATTCCAAAGTCTTTCTCTGAAGACCACAAAGAAGAGCGTGCACCATTAAAATTAAGTAGAGAAGTAGAAGGATAATCACGAGCCGGCTGTGAGATAGGAGATATTTGGGGCCAAACCTTAGAGACCTATTTTGGGAAAGATATCAATAACCAGGGGACCCCTCAGACCCAGAACCCAGCCCTTTGTACCTGGCTTAGAAAATGGGAAAAGAGAGAAAAGCTCAGGGCAAATAGTTGAATTTGCTGCACCAAATCCTCATCACCTTGCCCACGGCAGGAATTTGGAAAAGGCTTTCTGAAATCTTTCCAACGCGTGCCTTGACTTGGTATATGACTCAGCATGCTGGCATTGGTGACAAGGTTTATTCATTTGCTACTCGAAATCCCCTCCACAGAAATGGGCTCCAACTCATATTTGAGATAAATGGACAACTTCTCTTTTGCAATGTGTAGCAGCACACCCTTCACAAAAAAATAGCTTTGTTGAGATATGATTAGTTCGGGTATACAACGTCATGAGTTTGGAGATGAGCATATACCCATGAAACCATTACCACCATCCACGCCATAAATGCATCTGTACCTCCAAAAGTTCCCTGTCACCTTGGTTATGTGTTATTACTATTAGTGTGGGGGGTGGGGCGGACAATGTTTAATATGAGATCTATCCTCTTTGCACATTTTATACTATATGGTATTACCAACTATAGACTTTATGCTATACAGAATTACGCCTTAATTCATTAGGCATAACCAAAACCTTGCACCTCTGACCAACGCGTCTCCCTCCAGACCCTGACAGCCATCATTCTGCCCACTCCTCTTATGAATCTGACTATTTTAGATTCCACGTGTAAGGGATGTCATGCAGTATTTGTCTTTCTGTGACTGGCTTATTACACTTAGACTAATGTCCTCCAAGTTCATCCGTGTGTCACAAATGGCAGGATTGCCTTCCTTTTTTTTTTTTTTTAAGATTTTATTTATTTGACAGAGAGAGACACAGCGAGAGAGGGAACACAAGCAGGGGGAATGGGAGGGGGAGAAGCAGGCTTCCTGCCTAGCAGGGAGCCGGGTGCGGGATTCGCTCGCTCCCAGGACTTCAGGATCATGACCTGAGCTGAAGGCAGATGCTTAAGGACTAAGCCACCCAGGTGCCCCTGGAATTCCTTGTTTTTAAGGTGGGTTCATATCCCATCATATGGATGTAGACCACGTTTTCTTTATCCGCTGATCCATCATTGGACCTTTGCATTGTTTCTACACGTTACCTAGTGGGCATAATGCTGCAGTGCCCGTGGGGGTGCAGGGATCTCTCCGGGACCCCGATTCCATTTCCTCTGGATATATGCTCAGAAGCGGGAGTGAGCAAGACAGTTTTCAAGTTACTCAGCATCTACTGAGCTCCTTGGATGCAGACCTTGCAGGTGCTATGAGCTGCTTCCTCTCAACACCTATAAGCCCCAAAGTCCACACACCCAGAGAGAAGAAAGTTTGCTGACATCCCTGGTCTCAGCCCTACTGAGCTACATTGCTTTGATCTCTGGAATCAGGGAAGGGAATTATTCCCCGCCAAGATACTGCAGAGTTTTCCCGGTCCCTTCAAGGTTCCCTCATTGGTCTTATCTGCCGTTCCTGCTGGCTACCTCTGCCATGACACCCACTCTTTTCCTAAGAGGCACATCTCCGTCCCTGGCCACGGAGTGCATGTTCCAACAATTGTGTGCAAACTCTGAGCATGGCAGTGTTGGCTGTGTCTTTTCCCACCATGTTCTAGAAGGCATGGTGGCCGCGGAAGAACTCTGCTGAGTAGCTCCTGCCTCCTGGCTCAGAAAGAAATTAGACTCTTCTCAAAAGAAAGCAGATTTGGGGGAGAAAAATACCTTAAGGACAAAGGGAAATGTGAAACTGCGGATATTGGGCTTGGGAAGAGTGCGTGAAACGCAGGTACAGAAAGATATTGATTTAGTATGTGTCCAACAGAAGAAGGGACTCGGGAACATGGGACCGGTGAAGGGAGATGCTTTTTGCAATCACTGGCAGGCTGAATCAACCGCTTGATTTTTGCGGTGAGTCCCAAGTTCCGAACCACGAGATCAGAGCCAGATGACATTTGCCAGGCATTGTGAGACTCAAAATGCCAAAGCAGGGATAGTCTCCAGAAGGCTTTTCTCAGAGATACAGAGGCAGCACACCCCACTGCTCAGAACATTCAGGGTGTTCCTAGGTAGCTAGACACACATTATTAATGTAAGTCTCTCCTGAGTGATTTTTCACAGCGCAGAAATGATTCCAAAAATAACGGCAGCATTATGTAACTCTCTCTGCCATTATACTCTGGCTTTTTTCTTTTCTCTCTTTTTTTTTAAGAACTTCTAGACAGATCGACCCTGAGCCGACCGTTTCAGCCAGCAGCAATATAAAAGATATATATCTCAGTGGACCCTTCTCCTTCATTACGTTCTAGACCGTCGATGCTCCTGGGAGTTGTGATTTAATCTCTACAATCTTCGCAGCGCAGTTTAAGCAGTGGGTTAAGTTGTAAAATGAGTGTTTCCACATCTCGTGCTCCAACAGTGAGATGTAAATGTTTTTACTGCTTTTTCTACAGCCCAGATTCTCCGAGAAAGTTAAAAAAAAGAGAGAGAGAGAGAAAGAAAGAGAGACAGTGTGAGCTCATCATTTTTGGGGTGTGAGAGACAGAGCTAGGTTCACAGGCTACTACAGATTGATGCTTAAAAACCCCCAAGCTAAGGACTTGGAGAACAGTGCAGGAAGCAACATTCTTCAGGCCGACTCTTTTGAGACCCAGCGGCATTGACTCCAAAACCCGGGGACACGGTGCAGCTGGAAGTCAAGATTAACATCTGCCTTCTCTCACCCAGGTTTCACTTTGTTTCCAAAAAGGCTTCCTTTCTTTCCCTTTTGATGAAAGGAAAGTAATGCAGAGGCATCTCATTCCAACAATGGAATCTCAAATTGCCATTCAAATGTATTCAGAAGCACAATGTACCGTGGACTTAAGTCATTAATGGAATCAGAACGTGCTGGTGAAACAACAGCCAGGAGCCCCCAGGGGTGCCCCCGACAGTTCCAAACTAGAGGATTTACCTTTCTGATTTTTTTTTTTTCCCAGTGATGGAGAATGTGAGCAAATTGTGAATTTCTTTCCAGCTCTCCATGAGATCCTCTAGGGAATACATGATTTCAGTTAGCAGAGAGCTGATTTAGGATTTCTGTGTTTACTCGGTTTTATTGTCACTGGAATGAAATTAGTGAAGAAATCCACGGAGTTTGATAAGAATCAAAAGCAGACGGGAATAAGGATACGGTCAAGTGTCCAACATTTGTCTTTTCAAGTGGTTTAGAGCAATAGGGTCCCTAAATATATCTTGCCAAGTGTTTTTTTTTTTTAGACTCCCATCTATATTTACTGTTTGTTCTTAATGTAAATTCATTGAGGGCAGGAAACTGCCTTCTCTCATCTATAAAAAATGAATTATTCTCATTTTCATTCTTCAGCAAACCATGCTATTAATTGAATTACGTCAGTCTATTGACACATAATTCATCAAGAGTTCAGTGTAGGGGCGCCTGGGTGGCTCAGTGGGTTGAAGCCTCTGTCTTCGGCTCACATCATGGTCCCAGGGTCCCGGGATCGAGCCCCGCATCGGGCTCTCTGCTCAGCGGGGAGCCTGCTTCCTCTCTCTCTGCCTGCTTCTCTGCTTACTTGTGATCTCTCTCTGTCAAATAAATAAATAAAATCTTAAAAAAAAATAAGAGTTCAGTGTAAGGAGCTAGAAGGAAGTAGGCATGTTCTACTAGTCATGTGAGCACATCATCTCTGAGAAGTACCATCTTTAAGAGTATACATTCCAAAGTGATGCCAATGTAAAAAGTCATTGAACATCAATGAAAAATTTGGCCAAGGCTGGGAAAATAGGCAAACCATCTGCTTTTATATCTTCCTACTAGTGTAGGAAGATACTCTTTTGTCTATTAAAGCACTGTTCATCTCATAAACAGGAATGATGCTTTGAATAAGGTGGCATCCTGGCCAACTCTGGCCAACCTTCATCCCTTATGCTACGGAATTTTGTTGCTGAGACAGTAAGGGGAAATCAAAGCAAAACCTTAACTCTTGGAACTATGGAAAACTCTGAAGAATTATAGTAATGTTTCCATTAAAAAAAAATCCTATCCTTTGGCATTTTGTGTCTATCCCTATTCTTGGAGTGAATGAGGTCCTCAATGTATATGTATTGGGTAGATGATTAAATGAGTAAGTCTAATGCACGTGTGAAATGCTGTGCCTTGCAGTTCGGAAGACCACTAGACATAGAGAAAGAGAGAGGAAGAGAGAACTCCATCTACTGAAACCTGCCTCAGATCAGGAAGCTTTACCCTCTGTTGCCTTTCTCCATGACTCATAAAAATGATAAGAATAGAAATCATACTATGCACGGAATAGAAGACATTAGATTCATTGTGTTTTTAGGAGAACCATCGCGGAGGGTTGCCTGCAGAAGAAAGAAAGGAAGCAAATCACCAAAGTCAAAGACCTAAGACATGGAGAACAGCTTGAGGTGCTCTCAGGGATGCCTTTCCATTCCATTAATCAGCTCTCCATGAGGTATTATTATCCACACCATCCAAATAAGGAAACTGAGACCAAAAAAGGTTCAATGGGTTGACACATTCACATAGCTGATAAATGTTAGAACTGGGGTTCTGACCCTTCTCCTCTAGGTCCAGAGTGCTGACCTCTTTACTGATACCCATGGAGGGAACATGAATGAGTTCCTCCTAGAATTGTGTTTGTTTTAGAGATTGTACCAACTTCAGAAACATTCAGCAGAGAGACTAAGTCACGCGTGCAGTCATGCTCTTCCCCTCCGTGTCCACTGCCATTCACCGTACCCTGATGGGGACTGTGCCCTCCCTCAAACTTAAAATAACATGCATTTATGATCTCACAGTTTTTTTTGTTTTTTTTAGATTTTATTTATTTATTTGACAGAAAGAGAGAGAGAGAGAGCAGAGGGAGAAGCAGACTCCCTGCTAAACATGGAGCCCAACTCAAGACTCGATCCCAGAACCCTGGGATCATGACCTGAGCTGAAAGCAGATGCTTAGCTGACTGACCCACCCAGGCGCCCCTATGATCTCACAGTTTCTGTGGGTCAAGAGTTCATGCACCGTGGAGTCCTCTGCTCAGAGTCTACCTAAGGTTCCATAAAGGTGTTGTCCGGGCTGAGTGGTCACCCAGAAGATTGATTGGGGATGAATCTACTGTCAAGCTTGGGCAGGTTATGAGATTGGATTTTCTTGAGGTCCCTATGGGACTTAAGTTTGCCACTGTGTGTGACATTCTGAAGGAAAAGAACGAAAAAACAAGTATGAAATGTGGCACTAGCGTCATAGACAATTTTGTCTAAAAGAAATATTTGACAGCTTGTTTTTTTGTTTTATGGACCTAATGTTGTCTTTTGACCATAGAAGTTGTTACTTTTCTCATATTCCAATGTATTAATTTTTAGGAATATTTATATAACAAAATAATGGCCTCCTGGGGTGCCTGGGTGGCTCAGTGGGTTAAGCCCCTGCCTTCAGCTCAGGTCATGATCCCAGGGTCCTGGGATCAAGCCCCGCATCAGGCTCTCTGCTCAGCAGGGAGCCTGCTTCCTCCTCTCTCTCTTCCTGCCTCTCTGCCTACTTGTGATCTATCAAATAAATAAATAAAAATCTTTTAAAAAAATAATGGCCTCCTAAGTTAGTTAAAAGTGCACTCAAGAACTCCTTAACACCAGTTAGAATGGCAAAAATAGACAAGGTCGGAGACAACAAGTGTTGGAGAGGTTGTGGAGAAAGGGGAACCCTCTTACCTTGTTGGTGTGAATGCAAGTTGGTGCAGTCACTTTGGAAAACAGTGTGGAGATCCCACAAAAAGTTAGGAATAGAGCTACCCTATGACCTGGCAATAGCACTACTGGGTATTTACCCCCAAGACACAGATGTGGTGAAGAGAAGGGCTACATGTACTCCAATGTTCATAGCACCAATGTCCACAGTCGCCAAACTATGGAAAGAGCCAAGACGTCCTTCAACAGACGAATAAAGAAGATGTGGTCCATATATACAATGGAATGTTATGTCTCCATCAGAAAGGATGAATACCCAACTTTTGCATCAACATGGTCAGGACTGGAGGAGATTATGTTGAGTGACATAAGTCAAGCAGAGAGAGTCCATTATCATATGGTTTCACTTACTTGTGGAGCATAAGGAATAGCATGGAGGACATTGGATGAAAAAGAGGAGAAGGGAGTTGGGGGAAATTGGAGGGGAGACGAACCATGAGGGACTGTGGACTCTGAGAAACAAACTGAGGGTTTTGGAGGGGAAGGTGATGGGGGGATGGGTGAGCCTGGTGGTGGGTATTAAGGAGGGCAGGTATTGCATGGAGCACTGGGTGTTATACACAAACAATGAATCATGGAACCCTGCATCAAAAACTCATGATGTACCGCATGGTAACTAACATAACATAATTTTTAAAAACAATATGCACACTCTACTCATCTGCTCATACATTTTGGGGAATTTAAGAGAATATATTTTATGATGTCCATGCCCTACCAAAAGAAAAAAAAAGTCCTGTACAGAATGGCACCTAAAGTTTTTGTATGTTGGGGCACTTGAATGTGTGTGTGTGTGTGTGTGTGTTTAAGTCAGTATTTTCATTCTCAAATTTATGCATTTAAATAATTTCTGCACCAAACGTGGGACTTGAACTCACAACCCTGAGATCAAGAGTTGCAGGCTCCTCTGGCTGAGCCCACCAACTGCCTCACCCTCACCCCCAGCATCTTCTTCTTATTTATTGTTCCTATTTATTTTTTTTTCCCAGGAGGCTGAATCACCTGAGCTTTCTGTAAGTCTTTGTCACAACGTTTGCTACCTTTTTACACTGTCAGTGTGAAGTTTTACCAAGAGATTAAAAAATCTCCTTTTTAGGATACGGATTGTAGCAGACGAGTCGTGTTTTTCTTTCTAAAGCTGGTCACATTATGAAACTCAATTTCATTGAGTTGGATAGATTTCATCCCAGAATTGTGTTCCATCAAAAGGAAGCTGAATCTGCTCTGTGCCTCCTTAAGTATATTCCTGTTAAATCGTTTAGTCATTTGCCTTCCTATGAAAGTTCCCTAAATGAAAAGAAATAAAAGTAAATAAATAAAAATTTAAAAAAGAATTCCCTAAAATACCTTCCATTTTACCAATATTGCCATCTTTAGACCCTTCGGTAAAGAGAACCCTTCAACGGAAGGAGAACATTGGTCCCATCCAGTCCTATAGACTTTGCAATGATACTTTTCTACTGAGAATTTGGAGAAACCCATCATATCTTTGCAAAGCCAGTAGATTTTCTGCCATGAGGCTGAGTTGTTGAATACCCAAAGCCTTTGCTATTTTTCGTGTCCCCATGAAAGCACTATCTTCATGGGACACATACATCCATGGCAAGCTTGCAACCAAAAGATCTCAAGTCATATGATTTCTCATCCCATTTGATTTATTTTTTTCCCGTTTACATCCCATTTGATTTAAAACACATTCCATAATAACCTTGTATGGATGCAGAAATAGTATACGCTGTCCTGCCATTGTTGGTGATGAGGTTCCCACTTTACATTAAATATGTCAAGGACCTGGAGAAGTCCTTCACGGTCTCAGCAACTCAAAGGCCATTCATCTACCACAAGTGCACGTGTTCATTGCATGCATTTCCGTATGCACCAATGCATTGGCACGGTGTGTATTCCCATACATGCTCTGATGCAACACCTGCCCTACCCCTGCATATCCCTCCTTTGGAACCCAAGTTTGGATATCCTGACTCAAAATTTTGTGGAACTGTAAGCGTTGTAAAACCAAGAAAATTGCCTAGTTGTAAAATCCTTCAACTCTATCCGTGTATTATCTTTGCAGTTTTTCTTTAAAGAATCATAAAAAGAAAGCCATCCAAGGGGATAGTAATTGCATAAAGCAGCAGATAGCAAAGTAGATAAAATTTTAATCAAATCTTTTGGTGCTTAGATAGGAAAATAAAATGTAAATCATTTAAAGGTTTATTTTAAAAAATTAGATGTAAACGGCTCTTCTCAGAGACCATCCATATTTAATTTTTATGTTTTATAAAATAGAGCCATGTTTTAATCAGTCATACAAACACAGATTAACGCAATTTTCTCATGGGGCCATTCAAATTCATTTTGGCTTGTTTATTGGCTTTGCAGACACCTAAAACCCTAGTTGTTGGCACTGAGATGAAACATGGACTTTTTAAGAGGAAATTTTCTGGACAAAATGGAAAATTTTATGGACTTTGAGTGAATTCCTGTGAGGCAGGCCTTGTAAGATCGAGTATAACAAGATTGTGCTCTATTTTCCTTAAGTACCAACATGAAAATGCAGAAGGTTTTACAACTTGGGCAAAATGTTCCTTTCAAGATAAATATAGCTAACAAACCTAAGCCCCAAATAAATATGACTATGTACATATCTGTGTCGGTCATACAGTGGCTAAGAGCTCATCTACCTCATTTTCTCTTCTGGGAGCCCAGGAAGACCACATGCACCAGAGACCCACATGGTTGGGCTCATCTCCTTGCTTCTGAAAGCCTGGCCCATGGACTGCAACAGTGGCAAGTCTGGGAGCTTGCTAAAAAGTGCCACAGCTCGACCCCCCCACCCTAAACTGGGTCAACGAGAGACTTCATAGACCTCGCCCCCGCTGCCCATGACCACCATGTTTCATGGGCACATTAAAGTACAAGAAGTCTTTGTAGAGAGAAGTCACCTGGAGCCCCAGGGACATCTTTGCATAAAGGAGAAGGAGTACTCCTTGTACTCACTAATACTCAGTGAATGTCATTTGCCTCACCAGTCCTATACCTGCAACTGCCTTCCTACTCATTACACAGGTATACGCATGCACCTGTACACACTCCCATCTACAAAATCCTGTCCCCTTTCCCTCAGTATAGACATATTTCAGGTCACTTTCGTCTTGTCTCTTGATGCGCTATGAACGTTAGCACCCTTTTCTAAAAACAGGAGGGAAAGGGTTAAACGTTCGGAAAGTTCTACAACGTGGCATTTATTTGATTTGAAACTGATTTAGAAGTGATGGAGTACCCTAGCAAAACAGGGCAACGGGTCTTCCTCAAGGTCGGGTCAGGGTTCATCGTTAGATTCTCACGTCAACACCAATCAGCTCACTAAGCGCGTTTAACCTTTGAAATGTTTATTTTAGGGAGCAGGGAGGAGGCAACATGTTCTAGCCCAACAGTGTCCCCATCTTTTAAACCTGGGGACTACTCTGCCTTTTGAAAAAGGATTCAGAATCTCAAAGGGCATTTTCTTTAATGTGGGTTACATTTACTCACTATTTAGGAAAGTAGAAAAGCAAGAAACACTTGAAGACTTTGCTTATTATTATATTAAAATGATGTGTGATACAATGAGCCCTTGGCATGCTAATATATATAACATCTTTTATTAAAAATGACTATTTTTAAAAAAATAGGGATGAGGGTCCCAATGTTTTGTATCTGTGCAAATCTCCTTAGTGAGCTTGGTAAAAGACAGCTGGATTCTCATATCGGCTTCTGCATTCAATCTGTTGTACTGTCACATGTCATGTAGTCTCTGGGAAACTTTCCTACAAATCAGTGAGGGGGTTATAGGGTGGGGACAGGCAACCATGTCAGAGAGTTTTTATGAACAAGGTTTTGGCCCAAGGACTTTTTGAAGGGGTCCTTTCCTTTCTGCAGACACACAGGGTTTCCTGAATTACACTACGGCAAGCTATGCTCTAACTTGTTAAAAGCGGACTGTCACGGACAGAATAGTAGAGGATAGCTTTAGCTCCACCAAATTCAGGGATCAATACAAAATAAGAATGTGGGGCCCCATGATCAAACGTTATCTTGAGTTTCAAGATGGTGGAAGCAGAGGGGGCAGTCTTGTTAAGAGTGGGTTGCCTGGGAAAGAAGCAAGACCTGGTAAGAACTGAAATAAATTGTACTTCCCCCCGTAATGTTGGCAGTGAATGGTGCAGGCTTCACATTGGTCCAATGTCTGAGTGATGGTGTGGGGGTCTCTTATTGTTTGCTTAGGGCGGGATCTCAGGCTGCAGGGTTTTCCAATGGTTTCTGCTTGGGCTTGCCCTGCCCACTGCCCCCTGTCCCCAAAGTGGGTTCTTCATGCTCCTTCATTTCTCCATCCATGAACTGACATTGCTTGTGGATCCACGTGGGGCTGATGGCAAGGATGGGTAGGGTGGGGGGAATGGGGTGGGGTTTTCTGTCTTCCTAACCTAGTCCCAGGTTAAGGCTCCCCTCCATGTCAGCCAAACTTGGGCTGTCGCCTGCAGTTAGTCTTGGGCAGGATGGACTGTATGCCCTTTTCCTGGAGATAGCAGAGTTCTGCTTGTCATCAGCAGACGATCTTGGGCTCAGAAGGATTAGAGGGTCGGTCTGCTACCCCTGACCCAGTTGCAATGCATCTGTGTCTGGGCCCTGGGGGTGATGTCATCTGCTGTACCTTTGATCAGAGGTTCAAGATTTTGTTTCGTATGGGTGAGGAATTTAGGGAAGCCTGTGAGTCTTTGTGTCTCTCCCCAGTCAGGTGTTGGCCATCTCTGTCATGCCTGGAACTCTGAGGTGGGCTCTGTCTCGTGTCCCAGTCTGCTTCCAACCACTCTCATGAGAAACAGGAAGACCACTTGAGAGTTTAGGAATAAGTGCAGACTCCCCTTGTGTCTGGGGTCCTAAGCATATAGGAAAAACAAAAAGATGGGCACCTGGGTAGCTCAGGTGGTTAATTGCCTGCCTTTGGCTCAGGTCATGGGCCCAGGGCAATGGGATTGAACCCCACATCAGGGACCATGGTCAACAGGG
>ML110235.1:38931-56593 GCA_003697995.1 Taxidea taxus jeffersonii | reverse complement strand
CACTACCACCCAGTTCCAGAAGCCAAAGCTTTTTTTGGGGGGGGGGGGGGGGGGGGGGCCGGGGGAGAGGGAGAATTCTTTTTTTTTTTTTTTTAAAGATTTTATATTTATTTATTTGACAGAGATCACAAGTTGGCAGAGAGGCAGGCAGAGAGAGAGGAGGAAGCAGGCTCCCAGCTGAGCAGAGAGCCCGATGTGGGGCTCGATCCCAGGACCCTGGGATCATGACCCGAGCCGAAGGCAGAGGCTTAACCCCCTGAGCCACCCAGGCGCCCCGGGAGAGGGAGAATCTTAAGCAGGCTGCACTCAGCACTGAGCCTGACACGGGGCTCTGGCTCACAACCCTCAGGCTCACAGCCTAAGCCGAAACCAGCCACAGGACACTTAACTGACTGCACCGCTCAGGCACCCCAGAAGCCAAAGCTTTAGAAATGGTGCGTGGAACAGGGTCTGACTCTGATCCAGAGCCTGGCATTTGTCTCGGTGTGGAAGATCCTTTCTTCTGGGTTTTTGGAGGTATCCTCTGAGGGGCATGTTTGGGTGAAGCCTCCAGATTTCCCTCCAGGCCTGGGCAGTGGACCTGGGTGGCTTGGGTGGTCTAAGCCTGTGTATAAGTTTTTTTTTTTAGGTGGCTATAAGACCACCTGTTGGGGATGGTCTGTCTCTTGCAGGTGACCTGCTTACACACCCTGGGCTACCCCCCAGCCCAAGGGGAGGGTCTGCACGTGACCAGTGTCTCCTGGAACACCACCGGGTCTGTGGTGGCCTGTGCCTATGGCCGGTGAGTGGCTGCCGTGGTGGCTGCATCGGGCACTGGGAGGCCCTCAGACCCTGGTCTAAGAGGTCTAAGACTCTTTTTCCCTGTCCGTGTGGTGAAGGGTTGGCCAGAGCTTGGCCCTTCTGGGAGTGTTTTTATTCTCAAGGCTGCCTGGGCACCGGCTTCGCGGTAAGAGCAGAGGAGGGAGGGGCTTCGAGGGTGCCCGGCTGTCAGCACAGGGCAGTGAGCCTGGGCCTGCCGCCTCTGCTCCATGATGGGCCATGGTTCCCCCACCCTGCCCCTGGGTGCACCCATCCTTGGTTTCCGGGAACCCTGTTCTAGAGGTTGTGCCCTTGGGGTGCCATGGAGAAGCCTGTGCCACTTCAGTAACCAGTACAGTCTGGGTGTGATGGGGAAACTGCGGCTCATCTGTTTGGGGTTGGCTGGGGAGGACGGTGGGTCAGGTGATAGGAACGAGGTGGGGAAGAGGCCCCGGCCCCGAGGCAGAGCCAGCTCAGGCTTGTCCCTGTGCAGGTTGGACGACGGGGACTGGAGTACGCTGAAGTCCTTCGTGTGTGCCTGGAACCTGGACAGGCGAGGCCTGAACCCCCAGCAGCCGTCGGCCGTGGTGGAGGTGCCCAGCGCTGTCATGTGCCTGGCCTTCCACCCAACACAGCCATCCCACATCGCAGGTGAGCCTTCAGCCTGCCTCGCTTCTGCCCCCGTGGAGGGTGGCCGGAGGTGAGCTCTCCCCTGGGCCATCAGCCCCTGGACACGGCCAAGGCAGGTCTGCTGCGGGGGGCGGGGAGGAGAGACCGGGGGGCTCTGATCCCTGGGCTCGGGTGAGGATGCCGAGGATGGCTGGTGTGGAGCTGGGAGGCGGAGGAGGCCGGTCATCGCCGAGTCTGGCGGGCCCTGGGGTGTGGGCCATGGAAGGGCACGGCCGGGTCAGGACCAGAGGCGGGGCGACGTGAGCACCCTTGGGGAGCTGTCAGCAATGATAGGAGCCCCACGTGTTGGGAAGGGGGGCTGCGCTGGAGGGAGTGGCAGGATGCTGGGGCGGGGAGATCAGCCTGGCAGTGGGAGAAGCCTCCCGGGTTGTGGGGGTGTGCGGAGGACCAGGACTTTTCCTCCTCAAGGTGGTCGTGGGGAAGTGGCTCCACGTCCTGGCTCCGTGAAGCCGGAGGGGGCTGAGTGTAGGTCAGGTCCCGCCCGGGCCTGCTTGGTCCCGCAGGTGGGCTGTACAGTGGTGAGGTGCTGGTGTGGGACGTGAGCCACCCTGAGGACCCGCTGCTCTGGAGAACGGGCCTGACAGATGATGCACACACAGACCCCGTGTACCAGGTCAGAGCGGGGGGCCGCTGTGTGGGCCCGGGAGGCACCGTCCCCTTCTTGCCGGGCTGGGCTGTCACAGGCCTGCGCCTGGACGCCAGGCCGGAGAGAGGGTGCCCGCTCAGCACAGGCTGGGCAGAAGGTCACTGGGAGCTGGCAGCTGGGCAGCTGCCTTCAGCATTCTCAGAGCTCCCGGGGCATGAGTCATCCCGCCCCCCCGCAGGAGCCACCCCCAGGGCCCTGGGCCATTCCTGGCTGCACCCCCCGCACCCACCCCCCAAGCTGCCACTAGAGGTTCCCAGCTGTCCCGGCCTGCCTGGGCTCAGGGACAGAGCTCAGAACCCTCGGGACTGCCCCCTGGTGTGTGAGGTGGCTCCTGGCCTCCCCCAGAATTCTCCTTGTTTTCCTAGAAGGGGTGGGTGGGACTGGGGGATGACGGTCTTGCTGGGAGGTCGGGGCCGGCTGGGGAGCAAACGCTTTCCTGACCTCGGTCCTGCACCCCGCGGCCCCAGGTGGTTTGGCTGCCTGAGCCCCGGCACAGCCACCGCTTCCAGGTGCTGAGCGTCGCCACGGACGGGAAGGTGCTGCTCTGGCAGGGGGTCGGGGCGGGCCGCCTGCAGCTTACGGAGGGCTTCGCCCTGGTTGTTCAGCAGCTCCCGAGGAATACCAAGCTAAAGAAGGTACTTGGGGCCCCAGCTGCCCCTGGACCCTGCAGGGCCTCTGTGAGGAGCCCCGGGTGGGAGGCGGCAGGTGACACGGGCACCCGCACTACCAGTGGAGGACCTGCCGGTTGACTTCCTTGGGCCCCGTGCCCACTCGAGGGACTGGGCTCCTTTGGGACACCGTGGGATTCTCTTGACTCTGCCCTGGCGTTCATGTCTCCACAGCCTCCCCGGGGAGAGACTGAGATCGGTGCCACGGCGGTGGCCTTCTCCAGCTTTGACCCTAGCCTTTTTGTTCTGGGCACGGAAGGCGGCTTCCCGCTCCAGTGTTCACTGGCAGCAGAAGAGGCCGCCCTCACCCGGATGCCTAGCTCTGTGCCCCTGCGGGCGCCGGCACAACTGACCTTCTCTCCCCACGGCGGTCCCATCTACTCCGTGAGCTGTTCCCCCTTCCACAGGTAGAGAAGGCCCCAGTGTCCCTGGCACAGGGAGGGCGAGGGGGTCCCACAGAACCGGGGGAAGGGCCTGCAGTCTGTTCCCGGCCCAGGTCTTCCCCCCGGGAGCTCTCATGCCCAGAGCGCCTGGTGGTTGTCCCCAGGGCATGAGCCCCTTGCTCCCTAAGGGGATCCCTGGTTTGGGGAGGTCCGGGGAGGTCCAGGGAGGCCCAGTGGACCAGGACATCCAGCACTCCTCCCCTGCTTCCTGTCTAGGAATCTCTTCCTGAGCGCGGGGACCGATGGCCATATCCACCTGTACTCCATGTTGCAGGCCCAGCCCCTGGCCTCCCTACAGCTGTCCCACAAGTATCTGTTCGCCGTGCGCTGGTCTCCAGTGCGCCCCCTGGTGTTTGCAGCTGCTTCTGGGGAAGGTAGGAAGGACACTAGACTCAGATCCACTAGCCGCAGGGGCCCGGCAGGATCTGGAATTCTGAGCTGGGGAGAGACAGCACATGGGGGGGTTGCCCTACCAGCCAGTAGCTTTATTTCGTGCTGTGGCCTGTTGAGTTTTTCTTCCCTGGGTACGCAGGGGACTTGGAGGAGGGGCAGAGACGCTTGCCCCCACGCATCTCTCTCTCTGTGCAGGTGACGTGCAGCTATTTGATCTTCAGAAAAGCTCCCAGAGACCCACAGTTTCAATCAAGCAAACCCAGGATGAAAGCCCGGTCTACTGTCTGGAATTTAATCACCAGCAGACTCAGCTCCTGGCCGCAGGCGACGCCAAGGGCACGGTAAAGGTGTGGCAGCTGAGCACCGAGTTCACAGAACAAGGGCCCCGGGAGACCGAGGACCTGGAGCAGCTGGCAGCCGAGGTGGCCACCTGAGGACAGCGAAAGGACAGCAGGGCCCTGCAGGTGGGGGCAGGTCGGGCGAGGCCACACCTGTGCTGCGCTGTGGGGAGCTCTCATGGAAGCTGAATGAAGACATCACAAGTCTCTGGGGAGAGTCATTTATTTGTCTTTTACATGAAAACAAAATGGAGAGGGAGAACAGGAAGGGAACGAGCCAGCTGCGTAGACTGCCCGAGTCGGAATGGGGCAGCTGGCTTCCTAACGGGAGTCTGGGTCCCCACGGCAACAGGGCGAGTGCCTCTGGACCAGAAGCGGCTTAGTGAAGCACCCGTTCCAAGTCTTATCCCCGAGCTAAGCGGACGTGAGCTTACAGTGGAGAGTGACGCTGGAAATACTTGAGGAGCGCGGAGAGGAGGTGACATGCAGCGAGGCGACGGCAGGGCAAGCAGCGCGGGCCGGCGGGGCGGGGCGGGTCAGTTCACGAAGAGCGAGCGGGTGAACTCCACGTAGTCGAAGGCGGTGGGGAGCTCGCGGCCCTTGCCGTCCACGTAGGGCTTCATGTGGGAGACACAGTAGTCGGCTTGCTCCCGAGTCAGGTTCTGGAGGGAGGAGGCTGCCCGTCAGCACAGGCCTGCTGCCCCCCAGGCGGGCCGGTCGGGGCTGGGGGGACAGCAGGAACCCCGGGCCCCAGCCTCAGGGAGAGCCTCGCTCGGAGGCCGCCCGCGCCCGCCGGTGCGATGGGCTGGGCTGGGGGTCAGCGGTAACGAGGGATGACGCGCCTGCGCCCAACAGAGCGCTCCACAGGGAGGTCTGTTTAGACCGTTCTGGCCCTGGGGCAACCTCGGGCTTTACTCTCAGAGGAAACCTCCATCCCCAGGGCAGGGAAGCGGAGCCCCAGACCTGGTATAGCTCCTCCTTGGTCACGTAGGGCTTTCCCTCGGAGCTCAGGGCCCGGAAGGCGCTCTCGATCTCCTCGCTGGATTTGACATTCTCCGTTTCACGGCTGATCATGAAGGCCATGTACTCTTGCAGGGAGACGTGGCCGTCCCTGGAGAGGGGCAAACGCGGTGAGCCAGGAAGAGCCACAGGCACAGCCACCTCTGCTACTTTCCCTCCAGCTCACCTGTTTGGATCCACGGTGTCTAGGATTGCCTCGAACTCGGGGTCAGGCTCCCCTTCCTCCACCATGGGCAGGTCATAACCCAGGGAGCGCAGGCAGGACTTGAACTCCTGGTGGTTCAGCCTGCCCGACTTGTCCTTGTCGAAGTGCCTGCCGCACGACAGAGGGCTGCTCAGCGCGGGCCCCGGGGCAGAGCCTGCCACCCCACCCCCAGGAGGCCGTACTCACTTAAACATCATGCTGAATTCTTTGAGGGCCTCCTCAGTCACTCCAGTTGTGTTCCTAGAAGAACAGGACGGAGTGAGCAGGTGGCAAAGGCTGTTGGATCCCAGCAGAGTGAGTGCTGGACGCCGGGGGGCCTGGGGGTGCGTACCTGGCCTGGATCTGCTGCTCCAGGTTGTGCTGCATGCGCATGCCCAGCTGGTCGAGCTGGTCCCACTGCTGGGCCAGGCCCACGGTGCTGTGCTCCGTGTACTTGTTGTCCAAGATCAGGGCCTCCTCCATGGCTGCCCCGAGGTCCTCGATCTTCTTGAGCTGACTTCTCATGGCTCGAATCTCCTGGTGCTTGCGCTACGGGCAGGGGAGGGTGTAGGGGACAGGGGCTCCCGCCTCAGTCACCAGGCTCAAGAGCCTGTGTAAGAGCCCTCCCGGCCCAAGACCTGTGGGGTTGCATTGGACAGTGTGGGACGGCACGAGGGGACATTCAGCAGCCTTGGTCCACGGAGGGACAAGCAGGGGCAGACCGTGGAGGAAACTATACACTAAGAACCAAAGGGCCCTCTTTCTTTTCGGCTTAGACACCATGTGGCAACTGTCAGAAACAAAAGCCTTTGTCTATAACGATGGGGTTCTGTGCTGCTTTATGCAAAGGGAGAAAGAGCATCCACCCAGCCTACTTCCTGCCGGACTTTAAACAAAGGAGGCACTTACTTTGGTAGCTTCGAGCTGGGATTCCAGAGTCCCAGATTCTTCTACCATGCAGGACCTAAACACAGAAGCACAGTGAGGCAGGAGGGCCGGATTGTGAGCTCACACCTAACTATCCCCAGATTACAGTGCCTGCTGTCTTGAAACTTTTTTTAAAAAAATCTTTTATCCAGGAAATGAAAGCTATCTGCTATTGGCCATCTTTTCCTAAGTGGCCCTGGGAGCCGGGGAGGGGAGGCAGTCTTTCTCCCGCTTCAGAGACAGGACGCTGCCATCCCAGGTGGGATGCCACCTGCCCCGGGCCAACTGGGGGGCCAGGGGCGAGCCCTACCCAGCCTGTTCCCAGGTTAGGACCCTTTCTCATGTGGCTCCTCCGGCCCAGCCAGGCTAGGACCTGGCTCCTCATTCAAACTAGGCCCTCAGCCCTCAAGGGGTGTGTGAGAAACTGAGCTGAAGTTGCTCTATGGGACATCAGAGGGCCCACGGGCCTGACAGCATGCCCCCTCCGCAGCCACTGGGGAGAAAGCTGCTCTGCACGACCCTGGCCCCTGGGGAGACCTTAGCAGGGAGAGGCTGACAAATAGAGAGCCCCCCCCCCCAAATCCTTGGAGTCTCCTGCAGGTTTCTGAGGAGGGGAGCCACATTCTAGGGTGTGACAGCCATGGGAGAGATGCAGTCAGATGCCCCCTCAGACACGAAGCCGAGATGCTAAGAGATCATGACCAGATTTGGGTTTGAAAGTGATTCTAACTCCACCCAGAGGAGGGAGGCGGCTGTGATTAAGCCCCAGATTGAGGCTCCGTGAGACTGTCCGGCCCAGAGGCTCCCAGGGCCAAGTTTCGAAGAACAGGGTGCCCCGGGGAGCCTCCATCTTCCCGACGCTATACAGTGTGAGGTCACAGAAGGCCACCAGTGAACGAAGACAACAAACGAGTTGGGGTTACGTGCAGGGACGAGTCACACTGTGCGCGGGTCCATGGTGGGATCTTAGCCCAGCCTTCCCTGCACCCACGTGTGCCCCAACCTACCCTTTCAACACCCAGTGAGCCCGGGTTAGCTCTGAAATTTCCCTAAGTTCAAAGTGCTCGAGCAAGGCAAGGCACCAGGCTTCCTCCTACCCCAGCGGTTCAGACTCACAGTCACGCCATGTCCCCCAGGGAAAAGCAACACCCCCCCCCGGCCCCGGGGGCAGGAGGCTGAGTGCCGGTGCAGTGGGAGGAGGACAGATCCCTCCTTCCCAAGCGGCCGAGGGCGGTGGGTTAGTCAGAAAGCGGAGCCGCCTGGGGAAGTCAAGTGCATTGGTAAAACCACAGTGAGGGAAGAAGAGAAATAAGAGGAGAAAAACCTTCCAGACAGATCATCCCCAACTTCATACTGATAGACACGAATGACCCGACGATACGCTATGCTAGTCAAAGAAAAGAAACCAAATGAATACACCGAAGGCACGGGCAGGCAAGAGCAGACCGAGACGGACACGCGCCACAAGGCCCAAGCTGGCAGTGCACAGGCGGGGCAACCTGGCGCCCAGGCAGGGACCTGGTGGGGCTGGGCCACCGGCTGCAGGGAGGACAGGCGGCCTTGGGGCAGCTCACACTGGGACCAAGCAAGACGGGACAGGGCTAGGGAGGAGCCACATGGGAAGGGGAGCATGGCACCCACCGAGACAGACCAGCTTGGCAGACACAGCCACAGGGCTGGGGAGGGGAGCGGAGGCCAGGGGGGCTAATGAACTCAAGCTAGAAACTCTGACCCCTAAACCCCACCCCCGTTACAGCACAGGTGGTCGCGTCAACGTGCACCTGTTTCTCCTGGTGCCATGCTGGGCTGCCCCAACCACCCGCCTGCAGAACCCCAGCAGCGCTGGCCTCAGCTACCGAAGACCCCTCCGGCCCCCGCACTACTCTGGCTTGATGTGGGCCTGACAGAAGCCGAAGTCTAGAGAAGAGGCCGCTCCCAGGACTGGACTGGGCAGGGCCGGCCTGCTCCTCCCCGGGGGCTCCTCCCTAGCCTCATCTCTCCATCGCAGGAAACCCCGGGCACTTCTGCCTTCTAGTAGGGGCAACGATGCTCTTCCCCTTCCCTGCGAACTCTGGAGGGTGAGGCCCTCGGGGAGGGGTCAGTACACAGCTGGGGACTCACTGCACCCGCTGAATCTCCTCCTCCACGCGTGACCATGACCTCCTAGGAAGCTAACTATGGTCCCACTGGACACACGGGGAGAAGCAGAAGAGAAGTCCAGTGAAATCCCAATGGCTAAACAAGCATGGGGTTTCTCAGAGGCTTTGGACTCCAGCTCTGGCCCTCTGGCTTGGTCACATTCCCTGAGAGAACCCCTGGAATCTGAACAGGAAGGTGGGAGTGGCTCCCCTCCCCAGACTGCAGGCTGTCAAGGACAGTGTGGGGCAAGGCACAAACTCCTCGTAGGGTGACGGGGATGGAGGTGGGACAAGGGTGGGACGGGGGAAGTGCAGCCCTCCTGGGGCAGAAAGGCCCATCCTGGGATCCTCTGCAAGCCAGGCCATGGGGGGACAGAGGGCAGGGGGACAAGCACACGAGACACCACCACACCACGAGCCCGGAGAAACAAGAAGACAATATTAACCCATCGAGGAGATACGTTCTGTGCAGATGGGATCCAAGCAGCCGCGAGACAAAGTGGCGTCCGGACAGCAGCAGTCGGGAGGTGGGGGACAGAGAGAGACACAAGAAAGAAAAGAAAAACAAAACCAAGACCATCAGTACCCACGTTGCATTCAACTCTGTGTATCACCGCGGTGCTGCCTAGGACTGACCACCGGCCACGCAGGGTTCCACCCAATCCAGGACACCTAGCAACTTGACCTTCAGAAAAGCACCTCAGAGACTCTGCCCGCCCCTCCGGTTCGAGCCAGACCAGGGTGCGCCCCTAACTTCTTTCCTTACTGCGAGCGTGCCTTCCGGTTTCCCGCAGAGCTCCCCTCCCGCTAGAGCCAGGGGCCCAGGAGCAGAGCGCTGGGGGCCTGTGCCCCGGGGCTGGGGGGCACCTGGTCTCCTGGATCCACTGGTGGAACGCGTTGGCGTGCTGGGCAAACTCCTGGCGCAGCTTGTCATTCTCCTCCTGCCGGCGCTGCTCCTTCTGCAGCTCCAGCTCCCGTTCCTAGGGCCCAGAGGGAGGAGAGATCGCGTCACCAGAGCCTGTCCTTCCTGCTGGTCCGCCCTCAGGGTAAACGAGCGGCCTAACGATTTCAGCTTCTGGACCCTGAACGTGACCAGAAATCACGGTTTCGTGGGGCAGGGAGGTCAGGATGTTGACATCAACCCAAAGGAGGAGCCTGGGAGACACTCGGGGAGCTCAGAGCCCTCCATTCCCCGCGGCTCACAACTGGCGCCCCAATAACTCTGGCAAGAAGTAAGGGGAAGTGGCTGATTGACAGCCTGCGGGGGGGCTGCTCGCTGGTGGCCCTGGGCGGGGGCGGGGGGCACCTTGATGATCTTCTGCAGGTTCCTCCACGTCTCCTCCAGGGCCTCCATGGTGAACCAGGTGTAGGGGTTGGAGGCCACACGGAAGCTCTTGATCTGGCGGTCCAGCTCGGCCAGCTGGCTGAAGTCGGCCTGGGCAGAGCTGAGGGACGAGCGGAAGGCGTCGTGGGCCTCGCGCAAAGCTCTGATCTCCTCCAGGGAGTTGCAACGCACGGGATCGGTCAGATCCTCTTCGGCGTTTTCAAACCAGCTGTTGAAGGCAGAGGCCTTTTTGGCGAACGTCAGGAAGAGGTCTTCCACCTGGAAGCGGAGCAGCCTGCGTCAGGGTCGCCCGGGGCCGCCCGTACCACGCTTGGGCGGGAGGCCGGGAGGCAGGATAGGAAAGGCAGCGGTGTTCTGGGGGCGGCCAGGGCAAGCCGGGGCGCCGCACTTCCATGTCTCAGAAGGCCTCCGACCTTCTTCCCTCGCTACCCTTTCCCCTCAGTCTGTCCCGGGTGCTTCGGAGGCAAAGGGCCCTCCGCTGGGTTCCGGCGGACTCCCCGCCCGGGGCAGATGTCCCGCAGCCCGGCCGGCGGAGCTCTGCAGGGGCCCACTCCTACCTTGCGGAAGTGACTCTGTGCCTCCAGCAACTTCTTCTTCCGGGTGGCCGAGTTGGCCAGGAGCTGGCTCCATCGCTTCATGAGGGCGGCGTGCCGGGCCTCGATGGCCTTTGACTGAACGTGCTTGGCGGCCAGCAGCTGGTCTTTGAGGGCGGTGATGTTGGCGATGCCCTCCTGCTGGAAGGCCTGCAGGCCAGCGTCAAATGTTTCCTGGAACAAAGAGCGGTGGGCCCGATCTGCAGGGTCGCCTGGGACGCCAGAAGCCACGCTTCCGCGGTGCCCCAGCTCGATGGCCCCAGTCTGCTCAGCCAGCCGCCCAGGCCACAGGTCAGCCCGGAGTCCCCACCCCATCCCGACATCCTCCTGCCCCCTGGGCGGACTGAGGTTCGGGGTCCCCTGCATGTGCCACGCTCTCCCCACCACCCCTCCCCAGAACGAACGGCTGCCTCCCCCCGACCAGCTGCAGTTTGCCCTTTGTGAGCGAGCGGAGATGCCTCTCCTCGGGCAAGACCTTCCCCAGAAGCCCCGGCTCGCAGCAAAGCGAGGCGGACGGCTCTGGGGGTTAAGTCCGCAGCACATCCCGCGGCTCTGCACCCCGGGAGCGCCGTGCGGCTCCAGCACAGAAGCCTCGTCCGGAAGCTCCCCGAGGACCACAACGATCTTGCTCACTGCCGGGTCCTTCGGGCCTTTCGCGGTGGAAGACGCGGCCGCCACTCGTGCACTGGGAAGCGCCAACCGCACACGCCCCGGCCTGCGGACAGGGGCCGCGACTGACCTGCTTGGTGAGGAGAGTCTGGACGGAAGACAGGTCTCGGCCATAATCATCTGTCTTCAGGCTGTTCTCCTTTTCACCTAGAAAACCAAGCATGGAAACAGGCCAGCCTTCTTGGTACAGCGTATCACGAAGGGCAAAAAGCAAACCAAGGCGCACCCATCACCCTGTGGACGGTTAAATCCCAGGATTCCTAACCCCATGCTCTGACCACACGCCGGCTGCCCCTTCCTCCCTGCAGCCCGGGCCCCACCGGCCAGCTGTAGGGAGAGATCCTTCCAGCTCATCCTGGGTGTGTTTCCACTGCCACGTACGTGACAGCAATCCCCAGGGCCACAGGGGTCTTGAAATCCGAGCCTCGCTGCCCTGCGCTCGGGAGCCGGACTGTGCCCGGGCAGCGAGGGGACAGCGCGGCTGGGGGCCCGCTGCTGCACCATCTTGCTTCGCTGTGACGCTTATTGCTTCTCCCAGGGTTTAAAGATTGTTTTGTTAACCCTGGTGCTGGCCCAGTGCCGGGCACCACGGGGTCCCCCACTCTCGGCTGCGGGACACGACTGAAATGCCCGCATTAGATCATTTCTCTGGAGAAGACCCACTGCTTAGGTAACAAAGGAGCTACAGTTCGGGAACAATCTTCCCAGCCAGACCGGGAGCAGAGACTGGGAGCGGGCCGGGCGGGGCAGCGCTCACCGATCCAGGACTCCACCACGTCGGCTTTCCAGTTGAACTGAAGGAAGGCCGAGTTCTCCTCGAGCTTGGCCTTCCTCTGGGCGGCAGCTTTCTCCAAGTCTGACACCTTCCCGTTCAAGCCCTTCATCTTTGAAGAGATGTTCTCCTCGTGGTGATTGTTCTAGGCCGCAAAGAGAAGGCGCGCTCTGGTCGGCCTCACCCCCTGCGGGGCCGGATGACCCACGGCCTCCCTGCGGGGCAGGTCCTCCAGGGCTGGAAGGCGGACCCCGCGCCTCCGGCCCAGCACCCGCCGCCAGGGGAGAACGGGTTAAAGCCTTTCTAAGGGCAACACGAGTAAAAGCCTTGAAAAGATGACTGTCGGCAACTTCACTGACAGGAATGAATCCCGAAGAAACGAGGAACAGGCTGAAACATCACAGGGATGTACTCATCAGTATGTCTGATGACATAAAAAAATTAGCAAAAAGGCAAATACTTAAGACGTAAAATGTGAGAGATCCGGACAGCGGCTCCTAACGAGCAACCAACACAACGGTTCGGAGAAAGCAGACACTGAAAATTCTTAAGCCCCAAACACTCGGATTCGGTCTTGGAATAACTGAATTTGAGAAGACACCCAAGTCAGCATAAAACTGAGAGAGAAACTCGAGGAGGGAGCAGACTGCCGCCGGCGGTAAAGCACCCGGCCAGGCCGCAGACAGTCACAGGCTGGTCCCCGCCAGGAGGAAAGCGCCGAGACCGAGGCGCAGGGCTGTGTGTGGGTGACGGTCGGACGCAGACCTCCTCCCTCTCTGCACACGCTCTGGACCGGACGTGAGCTTCAAGGGAGCTCATCTGCCCATAAGGGTAAAGGAAAAAAAGGCTCAAATCCAAACACGGATTGAAGCACGCTGTTACCCGAGCCACATCTCCAGTCTCAAGGCCATGCCGCCTGCAGCAAACCCGGGATGGGAAATCTTACCACTAGTGACACTTAAACAACAGGAGATCATAGCTCTGAAAAGCTGCGTGTCTTCCGGTACCCAACAGCTGTCACCGTGCCTAGGCGATGGGTGGTGACTAAAGGGGACCTGGAATGCCAACGTGCCACTGACCTGACTTCACTGCTGGGGAGAAAGCCCCGGGACCCCTCCCATCTGCTCTCTCGCTCGGGGGCTGTTTGAGTGAAACCCAAGTCCCGTGACGTTACCACACTCATTGCTAAGCCAGGCCGGACAGCAGCCAGGCTTTGCAGAGCAACGAACGTCGAGGAACGGGCCCTGTCCTGGGTAGGGGCGGCTCTCGTGGTCCTCCTGAGTCTCCAACCAGTTGTGTCGAGAGCTGGTACGACCGGAGGAGCGAACTAAGAGAAGAGCTCCGGGGGGCGGCCGGGGCGGCTGAAGGGAGGCTTCTCTGCTTAGTTCGCGCACAGAACGTACGTGCCCCGCAGTAACGTCACTAACTGGCTTCGGAAAGGGGGAAAACGTCCACCCGTTCACAGACGCTTTCTCTTGAGACGAAACACGGCAGTGGAATTGCTCCCGGCCTCCGCGCAAACCTTTCCGGGGTGGACATTCCGGGCAGGTGGGCTTTGCGGGGCCCCGGCCCCAGCACGGGGGCATCGGGTGCGGGAAGTGAGCGTCTCCCCAGCAGGCCAGGCTCACCTTCTTGACGAGGTCCTGTCCGTTGCTGCAAACGTCATTCACGCGGTCCTTGTGCACCGTGAAGTCTGTCTCAAATGCTTCGTGTTTCTTCAACAAGCCCTGCAGTGGAAGCAGAAAGCCCCGTGGCTGAGAGCCTGGCACGGGCAGGTGGGCGGGCCCGGCTGCGGGTTGGAGGGAACCAGAGCTGGAAGGCGCCTGCCCTGGGGGCAGCCCGGTCTAGCTGGGGGCTGACACCACAGGGAGCGATGCCGGTGGGTAATCAAGAGGTGGTAAAACCCGGATGCAGCAAGAGCAACTGGGAAGCCTGGTCCCTTCCCTGGCCGCTCACCGAGCAGCCGCCAGCCGAACCGGGTGAGGCGGTGAGCTCAGCTGGAACGGGGACGTCTGGGAAGGCCCTTCGGAAGGGGTTAAGCTCTTGCTGATCAACCACTACAGTGTCCCTCCATCCCCTCTAGAAGGACACACAGGAAACAACCCTGTGGAGCTTAAGACAGAACCCAGCAGACGGCTTCCCTGAATGCAGCGCCTAAGGGGGACCTTCCAAGTGTCCCTGTCCTCGATAGACCTGAAGGACTGGAGATGATGGCTCTGGGCGGGCTTCCTGGGGACAGGGCCACGTGAGAGATGGGAAATCTCTCCCTCTAAGCCACTGGAAGCACCTGCCAGCCGACCAGGACACCCACTCTGAGAACGTGGCTCAGAGACCACCCAGACTCTGGGAAGGCAACCTTTGCCTCCACGGCCGGTGGCCCACATCCGGGAACATCTGACCATAAGGTGGGGCTTTATGGGGCGGGGGTCCCCTCAGCAAGAGGGGAGTCCGTTCAACTAGCCCGTGGCTCTGGGCTGCTTGCGACCACTCGGACCAATGGAACGCAGCATGGCCGACGTCGTGTGACATCTGAAGCTAAGACTGGAAGTGTCTGCCTCTGCCATACTGAGGGCCACCTATGGACACGGGGCACGGCTGCTGGAGGCAGGGAGGTGTGGGGGTCGGGGGACACAGTCGTGCCAGCCGCTGGCGATATAATGCGGCTCTCTCGGTCCGCTGCCGCACCTCGGTGCCGGTGAGGGGCCCCCCTCGGGGAACAAGCCGCTGCGGACTGTCGGGCTGTCACATAGTATACTGAGGGCAGAGGCTGAGGCGCTGACCCCTGGCACCTAGGGATGTGGAAGACGCAGACAAAACCAACTGAAGATGCTCAGAGGCCACCGGGGTGGGGCCCAGTCCAGGATGACCTGCGTCCTTCTGAGCGGGAACTCCGGACGCAGCGGCCCAGAGGAAGAGCCGCGGGCAGAAAGATGCGGAGGGGAGAGCCGTGAAGGGCAAAGGCTGTGGTTATGTGGCCATAAGACAAAGAGCGCAGGTGAGAAGCTGGAAGACCGGAATGGGCTTCCCCTAGAAGTTTTGGGGGGCAAAGCCCTGTCTATGCCTTGGTCTCAGACCTCTAGCCTCTAAGACAACACCTGCTGTCGTACGGCCCACCCAGCGAGGGCGCACTGGGGTGGCAGCTGCCGGCCCCAGGCTGTCGGCCGCGGCGCGTTTGGCCAGAGGAGCAGCGTCTCTAGCGTGAGGTCTGGAGGACTGTGACCAAGCGGGGAGGCCGAGGCTGCCGGCCGGGGGCTCTGCCGGCACCAACGCAGCCCCCGGACCGAGCGGCGGGCGGCGCGCCAGCTTCTCTGACCTGGATAGCAGCAAGCGTGTCTCCGTAGTCCTCGCTGGCTACCAGGGTCATCTTCTCATTGATCCACGCTTCTTCCTCTTCCACGTTGGCCACAAACTGCTGATACTCCAAGGACTCCTCCAGCCGCTGGCCCCTAATTCCAGCACACACCACAGCAACCACTGATGTCATCCGGCTTCAACCCTCACGGCTAACGTGTGTCTAAACACGCTCCTGGGGGGCACCTGGGAGGCTCAGCGGGTTAAAGCCTCTGCCTTCGGCTCACGTCACGGTCCCAGGGGCCTGGGATGGAGCCGCACCTTGGACTCCCGGCTCGGCAGGAAGCCTGCTTCCCCTCCCCCACTGCCCTGCCTGTGTTCCCTCTCTCGCGGTGGCTGTCAAATGAATAAATAAATGAGATTTAAAAGGAAGAAAAGCTCCCGACAAACGTGGGATGGGGCTGCTTCCGTCCACCCGTCTGTGTGACGGGAGGCAGACACGGGGCTGTTCACAGGTGAAGCTCGGGAAGGTCAGCGCGGCCCCTTCCCCGCGCGCTCACCGAGCAGCCGCCAGCTGCTTCAGCTCCTTCCAGTGCTCCACGAACTGGGCCAGACGCTGCTGAATCTCCTCCTTGCCAATGGTGTTGTCGTCGGACAGCTTCTTCCCGGTGTCCAGGACACCCTGACAGGCGAGAAAGGTCACAACAGCAGCTATCACCTGCCCCGAGGGGCGCCCAGAAAAAGGCCCCAGCGTCAGTCCCGGGACGCCTGTCTCGCGGGTGCGGGGTGAGGGACCCGAGACACCGCGGACCGCGGCGAACGAAGCAAACGGTCTCCGCGCGTCGCCGGCCCCTCACCTGAATGGCGGGCTCGTGGGCGGCCAGTTCCGCCTCCAGCCGCTTGTGCTTCTTCCTCAGGTTCTGAACGCCCGTTAGGTCCCGGCCGTAGTCCTCCGAGCTCACCAGCAGCTTCTTCTCCCTGCACAAACGGGCAGGCCCTCTGCACCCCGCGTTTTCAACCGGACAGGGTCGGTCAGGAGCTGTGACGCCCCCGGGCCCCGTGTCCTTCACCTACACCTGCCGAGCTCGCCACAAAGACCCTTACCGGTCTTCTGGAAAACAAAAGCCTCCGTTTCCCAAACGAAGGGCGCCGGCGCGGGGATGTAGGAGCCCCGCCAGGGTCAGGGTGCGCAGAACAAGGAGGCGCCAGCGGGGTCGCCTCACCAGCCCCGCTTTTCCAAACGTGCAGACACCACACGTGGAAATACAGAAAAGACCCCGACACATTCTCTAAGGAAGCGAGGAAGAGGAGACAGGATTTTCGTCCTTAAAAAATGGTGTGTTTGCAAAATGCTGGTCACCTCTGACCGCAAGGGGAAAGGAATTAAGAACAAACAACTCTCCCTCCTTCGGGGACTGACCCCGCCCAGGGTTTCCGGCAGGGAAAAGACTCGCTCATCTCCCCGAGGACCCAGGGCGGGGTCTACACAAAGTCCGGCTCCATCATGACCTACTGCTCCCACCTGAGGCCATCGATGGCCCCGTCACTGCACAGCTGGGCCACAGAAGCCGCCAACGTGTCCCCGTGGGCCAGGGGCCTCTACCCTCTGGGAGAGAGCCAGACCTCACGGCCAGGCGGCCCGGAGCGCCAGACCCCCTCGGACGGTGCCTCCCAGCACCTGCCAGCGGAGGCTCAACGAACATCCCGAGGACACGTACTTGATCCAGGACTCCTCGTCATCCATGTCCCGGAAGAACTGGTGCAGGCGATGCGATTCATTCAGCTTGGCTCGCCGGGAGGCTGCCATGCTCTTGATCTTCTGGAAACGACCGTTGATGGTGTCCCGCTTGTCCTTCACTTGGGAGGTGTCGAAGGCGCTGCTGGTCATCAGGCTGTCTGCTTGGCTGTTCAGGTCCTTCAGGCGATCCTGGGGGGGACACAACGGGAGGGGTGAGCAACGTGGCTCTCCCACGACTGTCCGCCCGAAAAGCAGCAGCCTCGAGCTCTTCACCGGCAGCCTGGCTTTGTGGAGGGCTGGATGTTCTTTCAACGTGGCCTACGTGGGTCCCTGGGCTTCTAAGACGTCAAAGTTATTTCCGTAACGACACAAAGAGCCCATGGGCCCTCCTCACTGAGCGGACGCTCGCACGTGGTACGACAGCCGTGCCGGGGGTGCCGATGCCTCCGGGCTCCGAGCCGCGGGAGGAACCCCTCGCTTGAGGGCATCCCTACGAAGGCAGACGCTGTGGATTTTACTAAATCTCCGTCTCAGAGCACGTGTCGGCGTCGGTGTTCTGGGGACAGCACGGCAAGCGCACGCAAGCGCCTCAGCAGCGCGCTCAAGCTCAAGCTCAAGGAGGAGAAGCCCGTGTCCTGAGCCGAACTGGCCGCTTGTTCACGGGCTGTCCTCACCGAGAGAACGATGGCCAGACAGACTACGGCCATCCGGACTTTGGCGTCTGACAGAGCCTTCTGCAGGAGGAAGGAAGCGAACCTGTGCCTTTCGGGAAGGCAGAGTCGGCTGCTTCTGATAAAACCTGGACTTTCGGGCGCCTGGGGGGCTCAGTGGGTTAAGCCGCCGCCTTCGGCTCAGGTCATGATCTCAGGGTCCTGGGATCGAGCCCCGCATCGGGCTCTCTGCTCAGCGGGGAGCCTGCTTCCCCCTCTCTCTCTGCCTGCCTCTCTGCCTACTTGTGATCTCTGTCTGTCAAATAAATAAATAAAATCTTTAAAAAAAAAAAACAAAA
>ML110235.1:0-38831 GCA_003697995.1 Taxidea taxus jeffersonii | reverse complement strand
CAAATAAATAAATAAAATCTTTAAAAAAAAAAAAACAAAAAACAAAACCTGGACTTTCAGGTGGAAGCGGGAGTTCCGGAAGAAGCGCACCGCCCTCCACGAGGGGGAACAGCCCCTCAACTTGTGCAGGTCGTCCCGTCGAGACTGGCTGCCAAGTCAGCGACTGTGACGTGGGAGCTCAAGGAAGAGCTAATTCTGCTTAACTCAGAGCTTTTTTTAAGTCAGCAGGTTTTCCCTTCTCGAGCCCCCGTGCCAGGCTGGGTTTCCAGGGGATCTGACCGACCCCACACACTGCGTTCGGGAGCAGCCACGGGAACCCGGCTGTGTTCTACCACACCGGGCGGAAGACATTCTCGAATGCCACCAACGCCACCCTTCCTGCCGTATCTCGTTTTGGTTTTGCACGCGGGTATCGTTCACGAAGAGCGCTCCTCTTTTCCTCAGGCCTACTCTTGGTTTTTCATCTTGAAATAACTACGGACTCACAAGAAGCTGCGAACCAGGACAGCTTCAGAAACGAAAGACCAGGACGGCGCCTGGGTGCGCTTCCCCCAGCCCCTCCCGCAGCGCCCAGCGGGACCGGGCCACGGACCCCGGTGCAGTCCACGGTGCAAAACCGCAGACTTCACCGACCGTGCGTGCACCCACCCGTGTCCGTGAGGGTGTCCGTGAGGGTGTGTGTCCGTAGTTCCACGTGACGCCCCCACCGTAGAGTCACGTAACCCAAACCAAGCTACGCTGTTCTGTGAGCACAAGGGACACCCTCCCGTCCCTTCCTCGCTGCACCCCACCTGTCCAGCTCCCGGGGACCACTGCTCTGCTCTCCATCTCTCATTTCGTCATTCTGAGAATGACAAAAGTCCCGAGAGTTTTTAAGATTTAACTTTTAAAATTAACTTTTAAATATAAACAGCAACTAGCGACAGACGAGCCCACATCAACAAACTCCATCTGGGGCCTTCGGGAACAGCACAGGGTATGAAACAGCCTCACGGCCACGCCGTCACGCTCCTCCCCGACGTGCGCCGGGTCTCCCCGGAGTCAGGCACCGCCGCGCCCCGGACGGGCCGGGCCCCCGTGATCACCTCATGGGCGGATATATCCGCCTCCAGCAGCTGGTGTTTCTTCAGCAAGTTGTTCACGGAAGCCAGGTCTTTGCCGTAATCCTCAGATGCCAGCAGGGCCTCCACCTGGCAGGGAAGCAGGAAAGGGGAGATGTGACCGTGTGGTGCCCCGTGTGTACGCGGCACAGCGGGTGTCCTGGAAACCCCAGGGTGTCCCGTTGTCTGGCCAGGTCTTTGGCCAGCTGCAAACTTGTCAACCCCAAGTTACGTTGTCACAGTGACTCAGCCTGTATCAGCCCCTATGGCCTGAGTCCTTCTCTCTTCCTGTCAATCAAATGCAGACTTGAGAGCCTAGGACTTGCGATACCACAGCTCGAGGCAGGGTCCCTGCGCCTTCAAGGAGGTTCAGGGGCGAACCACGGGGCAATCTGACTTCAAGGAGCCCCCGCCGAGGGAGAGAATCAGCAGCAGCGGCCGAGACTCATACACGAGGATGTCCAGTGCGACGCCCCACCAGAATGCTGGGAACGCGTCAACGTCCCCCAACACGGGAATGGTTCAGTTAAGGCAGCACTAGGACGGACTCACGCAGCTCCTCAAATATTTAGGAAGAATTCTTAATGACTCGGGGTAACATTCCCAAAACACACTCATGAAAAATTATATTCTGAGCTCAACTCCATATGCAAACAGAACTACGCTACTGTTGATGGAAATATGCGTAGACTGGAGAGAAATATTAATGCGGGGCTCCAAAAATTTGTTTCTTTCCCCAAATTTTCTAACTCTGGCTTCCTGACTTAACTGCTACTTTGGTTTCCACCCAGGCAGAGTCGCTAGAGCTGCCACCGCACAGACCCCACCGTCGCTCCTGTTCGTGTTCCCATGGAGACAAGTGAGCCTAATTCCCTTATAAGCGCTCTCTTCTCGAAACGTTCATTCCCTCTGACCCCTTAGAGCACAAGACTCTTTGGTAAGGAAGATTCTGGGGAAAGGGGTGCCCTTTTTCATGGTTTGGAGATTACTGACTGTCCTGTATTCCAAATGACCAGAAACCCTCCGCTGGTGGGAGGGAAAACCTGCCATTACCTCGGAGAGCCAGAAGTCAAAGTCCTTGATGCCGGTGTTGAAGTTCTGCTGCTTGTTGGCTTCTTTCAGTTTCTGGCTCTTCTCTGCTGACTTCT
Source organism: Taxidea taxus jeffersonii (assembly GCA_003697995.1). Taxonomy (NCBI): domain Eukaryota; kingdom Metazoa; phylum Chordata; class Mammalia; order Carnivora; family Mustelidae; genus Taxidea; species Taxidea taxus. The sequence continues at coordinate 36,583 of ML110235.1, read as the reverse complement.
GCACCAGGAACTGCCACTGGTCAGCTAAGGCAGCCAGGCGGGCCTGAGGAAGAGAAGGGGGGCCATCGGAGATGGGGAAGTCCAGGAAGAGCCCCTTCCCCTAAAGCTGAGTGATTCGTGGGGAGAGAATAGAAAGCCTCACGGGAGCCCTTCTTGCCAACACTCCCCATCGGTCATGTAGGTAAAAAACTTGTTTTTTGTTTTTTGTTTTTTTTTAAGATTTTATTTATTTAACAGAAAAAGCGAGCAAGTGCACAAGCAAGAGGAAGGGCAGAGGGAGAAGGAGAAGCAGGTTCCTCACTCAGCATGGAGCCCAATGTGGGGCTTGATCCCAGGACCCCAGGATCATGACCTGAGCCAAAGGCAGTTGCTTAACGACTGAGCCACCTAGGTGCTCCCATCTGCTTAGTTCTTAAAGCCGTATTTCAGGGGTGCCTGGGTGACTCAGTGGGTTAAAGCCGCTGCCTTTGGCTCGGGTCATGATCCCAGGGTCATGGGATCGAGCCCCGCATCGGGCTCTCTGCTCTGCGACAGCCTGCTTCCTCCTCTCTCTGCCTCTCTGCCTACTTGTGATCTCTATCAAATAAATAAATGTCTTTAAAAAAAAAAAGGCAGTATTTCAAAGTCGTCACCACGTGGCCCATACCTTGACAGCATCCTCGCTGCCCGCACAGGCCCCGCGCTCGATGAGGGAGTTGCCCGTGTCGATGACCCCGCGGATGCGGTCAGCGTTGGCGTGTAGCTCCGCTTCGAAGGCCTGGTGCTTCTGGTGCTTGCTCTAAAATTCCAGAAAGATAACCTTTCAAAACCAGGTCCTGTGAGATTACCTCCTTTTAGGGATGAGGGAGTCTCAGAAACTTAAACAACTGGGGCAAGTGTCAACATTTCTTATAGAAGGCAGTCACGGCATTTGTGAAAGTTTGGGGTTCGGCCTGTTGGGAGCTGGGCAGAAGGACCCGGCTGGGAGAACGGAGATGGACCAGCTCAGGAGTAGGGGCAAGAGTCAACTCTTCAATCAGCTGGGAGGGAAGTCCGAGAACTGGGTACTTTTCTACCATTCTGCAGAAAACGCCAGCAGCCAAGGGCAGTGTTTAAACTACTTGGACATCAGTTTCCATCTACAACTTTCTCTTCCACGGACAGAAGATCTGACAGGTGACACACACCTGGCTTGCCTGTCATACACACGAGGCCGTGATCACTTCGGCTGGCAGGCGGACCCTCCGCCGACAGGGGAGCATCTACGGCTGCCCCAGACCTCGACTTTGCTGCCTTTCGTAGCTGTCATTAACCAAAACTCCTAAACACTGTCAAAATCCAAGCTTGACTGGATGTAGGAAATGATTTTTGCTAAGGAAAGAGAGGGCCGGGAGAATGCCAAGCTCCTGATGTCTGAAGGAGATTTTCAGAGTCTGCAAAGCAACAGAAGCCACGGGAAACGCTACGAGACAATGCAAGGACACAGCTGTGACACAATTTTGGGTGAGAAAGGCAGGGTCTCGGGGGATGTTATTTGGGGGAAAAGAACTAAAAGAAAAAAAAAAAGTACGGTCGGGGAAGGATTCTGCATCAAATGTTTCATTTCAGGGGCAGCACGTGTTGAAGGACGGAGCCGCCGGCTGGCAGAGCGCGGTGCTCACATGGGGCGGCCTCCTCCCGTGTTCCGCTGCCCGAGTCGGAGCAGGGTCTCACATACCCACAGATGCTGACCCGAGTCCAGGTCCCTGCTTCTCTTTCTTGCTCTGATCACTCTTTGGTTTAAACCCCACCTATCCCGTTTCTTCATTTCTTCCAACTGTTTAAAGCACCATCTGGACTACATTTTCACCGAAAAGCCCCCTTTGCTGCCCCCTGCGTAACAACGTCCCTCTTTTTCCTTCACTCTCACCCCTGGCTCCCGTCAGCCTTGAAAGCAGATCATCTGCTTCCCTGAGGCAACTTAACTGTCCGTCTCCAGGGACCAGCACCTCCGACGGCAGCCTGGCTGTGTCATCAGACTCGCACCATGCCAGACGCCTTGTCCTCGGCCACCGAGAACCGGGAGCACGGCTCCACACAGAAAAAACCGATTACTCCATTTAAAAAAAAAAAAAAGAAGTGCCTCTGAAAAGACAGCAGTTAACTACTGCCCCCAAATCAAACATCGCACAGAACTTGCCCAAGTGACACATGGGGACAAGGGAGGGGGTGCAGGCTAATTACGACAGAGAAAGCCACATCCCACAGGGACACTTGAATGGAGTGTGACGGGTCATTAGAGATGAGAAGCACGCGTGAGGAGACACCAGCCGACCACGCGAGGCCACGACAAGGATCTACGCAGAGGAACACAAAACACTGGAGCGCGTTTAACTAAAAAACTCTTGAAGAAGATTAGAAACTTACCAGCAGCTTGGAAAGCTACAAAAACAGATTAAAATAACAAGAATTCAGTACACGGAGGTGAATGCCCATATCCGCTACCAAACAGAGCTCCCTCTGTCGTGCTCCTTCCCCTGGGAAGCTCGGCGTGGGGCAGAGCTGCTAGAGGGGACGCTCCCGACTTCTCTGGCGGACACAGCCTCCACGGGGACAAGTGAGGAAGACACTGTCTCACATCGGGCCATTTAGTGACACCTCTCCACGGGCTGAGCGTCTTAGAACGATCTTCGCTGGCTTCCCGACGGGCCAAAGAAATTGTTTTTTTAGTTGGAGCCCCCCCCACCCGAAGCTGCCTTCTTTACCAGAACCTCTCCCGTAGCCGAGGCTGCCTCGGGGACCAGCGGCCACTCGGCTCGGCTCACCTGGATGTTGGTGGGGTCCTTGTAGGACTCGTCACTTGCGGTCTGTAATTTCTCACTGATCCAGGCCTCGATCTCATCCACATCCCGGCTGAACTGCTGGAGGGTCTGCGATTCTCCCAGCTTCGACCTCTTCTCTATCATCTGGGCTTTCAGGCGGCGCCACCTGAGAAAGTGAAACGGAGCCCGAGCGTGAAGCTCCCGGAGAACAAGACGGGCCGGGGGCTCCGCCGGGGCCCGCAGCACCACCGACACCCACCTGTCCAAAACCTCGTTGCGCCGGCTGCAGATGTCGCCCTTGGCATAGTGGCCGGCGGCGACGAGCTGCTCAGCAAAGGACTGCAGGGCGGCGATCTTCTCCTCCTGTGGGCAAACAGAGGCATGAGGCCAAGGCGGGCGGGCTGGCCCAGCCTTGCGAAGAGGTGGTTGTTCTGGGTGGCGGGGACCGAGCCGGTGCCGGGTCAGAATACACTGACACTCTAGAAGCCGGAGAGCAGGGGCCAGGAGAAAGCTTGATTTCGACCACTAGCGGAGTTTACTTCAAGACGACTCCAGGTCACACGGGGGGACAGGGGTTAGGACGCCAGGAGCTGTCACACACCCAAATCAAGCTGATTGTCGGAAGGGTGCCAGTTTTTCAACAAAACGGGCTATAAATCAAAGAGGTGCCCATCTTCCTGAGCTGTTAGCGTTCAGGCATCCTCTCTCCTCACCAGCACGTTTGTGCTTCTGCTTTGACAACACGTTTTTTCCGTGGGGCCATCCCTGTTACTAAGACCTCAGAAGTATCAGAACTTAGAAGTTTTAAAAAGCATCCAGGTCCGTATGCGCTTTCCCATGAGGGGGGCCGCTCTTCCTTCGTGCGGCCAACAGCAAGTCTCTTGACTTCAGGGAGCGGCCAAGGCTGAGTTGCGCACGTCAGGGACGAGTTTTTATTCTCACTGAGATGGGAAGCGGCAGCAGCCCCCGAAGCGAACCGTCCATCTGGACAGACCTACACCGAGACCTGACGGCAGAAAGGCCTCACCTGGACGTTGATGGCTTTGTCGAAGTCCTCGTGTTTTTTGATCAGAGCCTCCACGCTGTCCAGCGAGTCTCCTTTGTCCTCGGTATTCAAGAAGGCCTCGCGGGCAGCCATCCAGTTCTCAGCTTGCTCGCAGTCCCGATGAAAGAGCTAAAGAAGGGGAGGCAGGGGGGCAGATGGGGCCGTAGGCCACGAAACTCCCGGTCCGAAAGCCCGTGGCAAACGGGAACCGACGTCCTGCGCGCACCTGCAGCTCGAGGCACTGATCCAACATCATCCTGCGCTGAGCCCAGGCCTTCTCCAGCCCCGCGCGCTCCCGATCTAGAATATCTAGTTTCTCCTTGACCTCTGGGCTGGCGTAGTGCCCGTGAGCCAGCAGCTGCTGCCCAAACTGCTCAAAGGCCTGGAAGGTGCCAGCCCTGGCATCGATTTCTGTCCGGTGCTCCTGCCAAGAGGAGGGAAGGGGTTAGGTAACCGGCACGAGACGCCCACCATCGTGTCAACCACCGACTCGCGGCGAGGGTGCTGCTGGCGGCCGGGGCCGGGGAGGGGCACAGTCTTCCCGGGCCAGCAGCACGACCCCTGCTCTGCCGCTCGGCAGGCAGAGCCCCCTACCTGGTGCCGTTCCAGCAAAGCTTCAGCTCCGGTGACGTCCCTGGCGAGCTCGTCCGAGGACACCAACCCTCGTATTCCATTGATCCAAGACATGAGGTCCCTGGCAAGCAGACGCAGAGGAACAGCGATTACTACCTGGCAAGCAGGCTTTCTGCCCAGGAAAAGAGAACCACACAATTCCTGTCTCAGAAGATTATTTGGGGTCAAGTAGTTAATCTACTAAATGATTATTCAGGGTCAAGGAGTTAATCTACTAACCAGTTAATCTACTGAATGGTTAACTAGTTATAATCCACATCTCTGGGCAAAATATTTCAAAGCCTCTTATTCATCCTATTGAGATGTTAAAAAAATTAAAAACGACAACAAAAGACTGAGCGTTCCTCAGAAATCAATGAACTAAACTTGTGACTAAGATCTTTTAGCCTTAAAGTAGATTCTAACACAAGCAACAACTGTGGTGAAGTTTTCCACAGCTTCGGAGGAATCGCTTTTCTCTGAGCTTGCAGCAGTCCTGGGCCCACGCAGGCGCTGAATGCAGCTTCTGGCCAATGTCTACACGTAAGGGCACGGAAATCAACGCGTGAGGTCACAGGTCCTATCCTAGACTTCCTTTGATTAAATATACCCGGGATCAGCAAATCCAGAGACGGAAAACAGACCCGATGAGGAGAGGGGAAGGGGGAGGATGACTCCTCATGGGGCTCGGGGTGTTCTTCTGAGGCGGTGGAAAGTGTCAAAACTTCAGAGAGATACTACTCGCATAACACAGTAAGTACACCGATTACCAGCGAATGACATCCTTTAAGACACGTAACTGTTCTGTTACTTTTTACGTTAAAAAAAAAAAACAACAAAAAACCAGAAAAACCGAAAACCAAAAACCCAACTGGGACCTCCTACTAGAGGCCTGGGACAAGAAGCACATCACCTGTCCAGCCCTGGCCCGCAGAGCAAGTGCCCGGATAAAACACACCTACGTGTATTCCCCCGTGCGGACACACCGGTGTGAAACCCTTGTCAGCACGAAGTGTGCCACAGAGAAACACAGGTCCTGAATGGGTGCCAGGGAACAAGTTCTACCTCACCCGCCGGTGGGACACTACGTAGCCTTAAAAAAGCCTGAGGCCCAGGTCATGGGACATCCCGCTAGACACCCGGCCTCGGCCCCTCAAAACCGTCAGTGTCATGAAAGACAACATGCAGAGGGCGGAGGGGTCAGGCGACCACTGCAACGGGAACTCACCGCTGGACTCTGGACCAAATAAACCCGGACTCGTGAAGACACATTTGAGACAACTGGGAGAACCTGAACCGGGGCTAGGTAAGATGTTGCTGTACTGGCCTCGGATGTGAGGGTGGAGGGCGGAGACGCAGGGCACGCGGGAGGCAGAGGCCCAGGTATTTAGAGGGAGAGGGCCATGTATCTGCAAAGCGCCGACAGATGGGTCAGCAACACAGACATGTATGTCCGGCGGCAAAGCCAACTGGCGGCTACCCCCGAAGGGCATCATCCGGGTTCACTGTTTCATCCTATTTTTCCAAGACTATGAAGTTTCTCTAACTAAAACAGGTTTGCGGGGGACGCCTGGGTGGCTCAGTTGGTTAAGCGGCTGCCTTCGGCTCAGGTCATGATCCCAGCGTCCTGGGATCGAGTCCCACATCAGGCTCCTTGCTCTGCGGGAAGCCTGCTTCTCCCTCTGCCTGCCTGTGCTCGATCTCTAACAAATAAATAAAATCTTTAAAAAAATGAAAAAAAAATGAAAAATAAAACAGGTTTGCGGAAGAGATTACGGTACGTCTGTAGTGAGAGATGCGTCGAAGGCAGGAACCAAATGCCATCCGGCGGGAAACGGTGCGCACGGGGGCAGGGAAGCGGAGACTTGCTCCTGACTCGCGGGCACGTGGGAGCCGGACGATTCCGCCTCGCCCAGAGGTGACTTGCCCAACGAGAATGACCACCCAAAGGCTTCTGGGCCTCGTACCGGAAATCACTGAGGAAGCGCTGCAGGTCGTGGGAGTCGCCCAGCTTGGCCTTGCGCTGGTCTGCGCGCTTCCCCAGGCTGCTCCACGCCTGGTCCAACTCCGTGCACTTTTCCTGCAGGTCCTCGGCCGACTCGGGGTGGGACTGGATCAGGCGCTCGGCTGTCTCCCCCAGGGAGTTGACCTGTGGGAGCAAGGTGGCGAGACAGCCCGTAAGGGAGCTGCGCTCTGCCGAGTGGAAGGGTCGCTCTGCCCGGGGCCAAAACGTCCCCGGCCCCGCCACCTCTCACCTTGTCGCCGAGAGCCGCGAGATCCCGCTCAAAGCCCTCGTGCTTGCGCTGCAGGGCTTGGACACTGGCCAGGTCGTGGCCGTAGTTGTCGGTGTTGAGGGCCTGGTTCTTCTCTTCAATCCACTCTTTGGTTTCGTCCGCATCTCTACGGGGAGACACACGGCGGTGAGGGGCCGCCGAGCCCAGCGGCCTCGGGTCCGGGACAAGCAGGACAAGCGCGTCCAGCGGGCACCTGTGCGTCTGTCAGCGGCTACCAGAAGCTCCACGAAGCGAAGAGCCCACATTCGCTCCCTCCCTCTGTCTTTCCTGAGCAGCGTACCCCGTGACAGGTGGGGTCCCGGACGCCAGAGCACGGAGCTCAACCGGAGCGGAGTCAGCGCGTGCAGGGACCGCCAAGGTCAACCCCGCTGCGGCCCCGAGCCGCCCCTCACCTGTGGAACCGCTGTACCTCGTGGGCGCTGCCCAAGAGCTGGCTCCGCTCCTCGGCCAGCTGCTGCAGGGACCGCCAGCGCTCGTTCAGCTCCTGCAGGAGGACGGCGGTCAGCGCGGCCGCGCCCAGGCCAGCCTCCGACGCGCGGCCCAGAACCAGGGGACCGGCGCTCGGCTTGCAAGGACCGGCCGGAGCACGGACAATTTCCTGCCTCCACCCTTCCCGGCGGAATAAATTAGTACAGACGCGGCGGCACGAGTCCAGAAGATGAGGACCGCGGCAAAGTCAGCCACGTCTGACGGCCTGAACGCTCCGTGAGCATGTGACCTGGAACCACCTGGAAGGCCGCAGAGCCGTGCAGCTGACACAGCCTCCCTCTCAGCTCCAAGCCACCGCCCGGAGCAGCTGCTTCGTCACTAACTACCCTGCGGGGGGGGGGGGGTGTCTCACTTCACCCCGGTCCTGATCTCAGGGTTCTGGGACCGGCCCGGGGCTGGATCCCTGCTCAGTGGGGAGTCTGCTGCTGCCTCACCCTCTCGCCCTCCCATACGTGAGCTCTCTTTCTCAAATAAATGGATAACAATCCTTAAAAAAACAAACAAAAACCAAAGGAAACTAGTGTATGGACGAGTCCCCGAGCCCGAGCACAGCCGCACCCCAGGCCACGGCAGGCCACGTGGGGGCCGGTGCTTGAAGAGACAAACACTGTGGGGACCTACACTTCTTGCAGCTCCTGGCCCTACTAGAAGGGAAGGGAAGGCTAACTTTACCACTAAGAGCGGGTGAGTTCTTGAGCAGGAAAAGCTACCTCGCCACCCTGCTGTGGGCGGAGAGCGGACATTTCCCCAGGAAAACCTCACAGCCGGGACAGTGACAAGCGCAACAGCTGGCGTGATGACTTAGGACAAGAGCTCTGCCATAATCAGGAGAAGCAGAACAGAGAGACCGGGAGACCAGGGGGCTGGCCAGTTTCTTACCTTGATGGAATTAAAGGTGGCCACGGTGTGAACCATCAGACGAGCAGACTATGGGGGGAGGAAAGCAAAAGAGCAACACTAATCCCGTGTCTGCCAATTAAGACACAATTCCGAGGAGCAAGTGCCATTCATTAGGTCTCAATCATCAACCAAAATTGTCTTAAGGGGACACGGTCAAAACTCTGAGCACAGAGCCACAAATAAAGGATTAACCAGTGGAAGGCACAAAGCACCCAAGTGCTCAATTTAATTAAGTTCACTCAATGAAGAGTCAAGAGAGAGTGGTGACAACCACAATTAAAACAGCTGGCTGGGGCGGGAGGGGGCGCCCAGCTGGCTCCGTCGAGGGAGCACACGACTCTTGATTTCAGGATTGTGAGTTCGAGCCCCACATGGGGTGTAGAAATTGCTTAAAAATAAAATTTTAAATACATACATGCGTAAACTCCCAGCTGGCTGAAAACAGAGCTCAAAGTCTAAGTATTAGGGTTGTTCATACTGCAGAACAGTCCAGAAAACACCCAGTTTAACAAATGCTGGCAGCTGAGACTGTTTATGCCTAAACATGCCAAGAACTTCCTATCTCTTCCTGGTTATCGGGCTGCTCGTCTTTTTAACAGTGTCCCCCTTGAACCAAGGGCAACAGCCTTACCAGATGGTGCAAAAAAACCCAAAACAAAACACAAAGACCAGTGAATTAGCTTTCTTCTCACCAAGGTATAAGTCAGACATTCCTTGGAATCACAGAACCCACCCAGTTTTACGTGAAAGAAACCCCCACATTACAATACCAGTAATCTCCAAATATGTTAAGAACATCAGGGGCCAAAAGCTGGGCTGAGGGGAAGTCGGGCGCATCGGTGCTGCTGTGACACGCCCTGGTGACATCTGCAACCAGCACGGGTGTGTACACCCTTTGTCTCCAACCCGTTTTAGAAATAAAAATTAAGAAGAAAACGTGAGTGTATTTATTTGGTGGCATTGGTATTTACAAAGCCACCTGAAACACACTTCCGAAAACACGCCCGTTACCAGAAAAACCAGGAGGGGAGACGAGTGAGGATGTTGCCCGATCACATCACCAATGATCACACCCCGCAACCTGAGAATAATCACGATTGAAAACAACGGGGAAAAGCGGAATCAAAGGGAAAAGGCATGCTCCCCCCGGTGCGGAACTTCTTTAATGACAGAATCATCCGGGCCAGGAGGGATGAGGCGGCCAGAAGCAGGGGGCCCTAGCCAAGCACCCTGTGTCTGTCGTGGTAGGTACATCTCTTTCTATTCCTCCTTCTACATCTCCCTGCAGGATCTGGTATCTTTGAAGAAGCATTTCGTAGGCCTCTGGGGAAAGTGGCTAGGCAGAGGTCATTTTCTTGTCCCTGTTCTGTCCTTCGGGACAATCCCACGGGTGCGACCACGCCTAACCACGCAGGGCCACGGTGCACGCTTTACTCTGGCAGTGACGTGGGTATACAAGGCCATCTAACCGCACTCGTTCCGAGCACCTGCACGGAACACCTGCTGCTTTTTCCTAAGGGCTGCGTTTTAAGACATGACAGAGTCAAAGGACAGAGTGCCAGGGTCAAAAAAGAAACCAGTCAACAACTCCAGAAATGACCGAAGACTCCCAACGAGCCCAAATCCTCAGAAAGAGACACAACAGAAAACCCCATCAAATGTGTCTATTCCTGAAAACCTTTGGAAACAACTGGCAAGGGAGTTCCTACCTTCCACGGGGATGCGGTCTTGGAGTCCGTTTCATCCTGCTCAGGGGAGAGGCAGACTTTAGGAACCCGTGCAGTGCAGAACGACGCAGCCCCCCCACCTCCCATCCGTGGTGGGGGTCCCCAGAGCCGTCAGCCAGAGCGGCATCTCCCTGGGATCAGAAACTGACCGCTGGCTCAGAGCACACCACAAGGCGGCTTGAGGGAAGGGAAGCCAACAAACAGCAGGAAAATTCTAGTCTTTTATGAAGTGGACAAAAATGAAGAGAATGAAGAAATTTAGTAAGGAAACCACCAACTCTTGTCTCTGTCCTACTCACTGGATTCTTGGAAAAAGGATAATAAATAAACATCAACAATTGTTGTGGAAAAAGCTTTAGAAAACCAAAGAGGACTTTTTTTTTTTTAATGGTCTGGAGAACGGCAAATCAAAACCTATTTCTGCTATTCTTTTCCACAGATTTTTACCAACAAAAGGCCCCTCTGACATTTGGGGACAGAAATCCATAAGAGGTTCATGACTTTATGTTCTTCCCCAAAACCTACCCCCTCACGGTCCAGGTTCCACACAGACTTACCCTGGGCATCATGCCACACACCTCCTACAAGGAAAGAGGGAAACGAGTTTCGTTATTCGAGAAAACACGCAGCGTTCTGTGACACTTGTTACTGTCAAACCTGGGCACAGGGATAGAATCACAAGACAGACAAACTGCCCCGAAGAACTTCCTAAGAGTCTGACACGCTGAGTGTTTATGTGCAAAACCTTTTACTTATTTAAGGAATGAGTAAGTTTACTACTAACTAAGGGCCATATATAAACAGTAAACAAGGGGCGCCTGGGTGGCTCAGTTGGTTAAGCGTCTGCCTTCAGCTCAGGTCATGATCCCGGAGTCCTGGGATCGAGCCCCGCATCCGGCTCCCTGCTTGGCAGGAAGCCTGCTTGTCCCTCTCCCCCTTCCCTTGCTTGTGTTCCCTCTCTGCCGGTGTCTCTCTCAAATAATAAAATCTTTAAAAAATAATAAATAGGGGCGCCTGGGTGGCTCAGTGGGTTAAAGCCTCTGCCTTCGGCTCAGGTCATGATCTCAGGGTCCTGGGATCGAGCCCCAAATCGGGCTCTCTGCTCAGCAGGGAGCCTGCTTCCCCCAACTCTCTCTGCCTACTTGTGATCTTTGTCTGTCAAATAAGTAAAATCTTAAAAAATAAACAGTAAACAACTTTCACGATATGAAAGAGGCACACAGAGAGGAGGTAAACAAAATGGAGCCCGAGAGGACCTGACCACACCCCGGCCGGGCACTGTGCACCACGGGACGCCACGTGCTGGACCTGGAAGGACACAGGAAGGAGCCACGCTGCTTCCCGCCGCTCACACGGGCTACTCGCCTGCTGCTGGACGGCCTGCACCTCCTCGGCCATCAGACCTTCGGACTCCAGGTCTTCAGCCACCTTGTTGATGTCCTTCAGCCGTGACTCATTGGCCTTCAGATCCTTTAAAGCAAAAGCCATAACAGCTAAGACTCCGAGAGCAACACAGAGGAGGAGGTGGGTGAAAGATGTTCACAAGCTACACTTTCTGTTCCCTAGGTCTCCTGTGAACCAGTTTCTCTATTCCACGGGAGTCACCCAAATCGGGAAATCCTGACTGTGGCGATCAAGGAAGCAAGGAAACAATAGGGCACTGACTGACAACAGCTCGTCTGCAATCTGCTTCATCAACTGTGCTTCATTCGCCACTATTCTGTCGGGATGGAAACTCGCATTCGGCTTTCTTTGGAGGAGAGAATGTGTTTCGAAACTGTGCTGAAATTCCAATGACAGCCCCTTTGGGGAAGCAGCCCCTCACCCACACGAACTGGTTACAAAACTCTCGAAGTGGGAAAGATAAACAAGATGTGGCTTAGGCACACAGTGGAGTCCCACCCAGACATAAAAAGTTGTGGAGTCCCGACACTGGGGAGGCAAGAATGAACCGGGGACACATGCTGCTCCATGAGAGCCGTCGGCGGTGAGAAGTCACGTTGTACAGGATTCCATGTGTACGGAATGTCCAGAATACGTCAATCTGGGGGCAACGGGCCAGGGACCCCAGAAAGGACGCTGTGCTGGGGCGCAGCTCCCCTGTGACACGGGACGCGGCCCGGGACCAGAGAGGGCAGCGGCTGCGCCGCGCGGCACTAAATGCTTCGAACCGCCCACGTGAAGGACGCGTAACCGTGTACTGTGTCCCCTTTACCCCAGTTACAAAAAATACCTTAACACGCTTTTGTCTTTTTAGTTCAAAAGCTCTCAAGAGAAATAGAAAAGCGCCTCTACTTCCGTGAGGCTAACCCGGCCGAAGAAAAAGTCCGGTTCACATGCCGGCGAGGCGGGTCCCCGGCCGGCGGGCGCCACCCGTGCCGGTCCCGTCCGGTCCGGTCCGTGAACTTCAGTCACGAGTCGGACCACCGCCCCTCGGGCCGCTCCTCAGCTCAGACGCCAGACCGCCCGTACCTTCTGGAAGTCATCGAACTTCTTCTGCAGCACCTCGACCTGCTCCAGGTCGGCGCCCACTTCCTCGCTGGTCAGGGCCGCCTCCTTCTCGTTGATCCACTGCTGCAGCTCGTTCGCCTCCCGGAAGAGCATGAAGCGCTTGCAGCTCTTCTCCAGCATGGCCTTGCGCTTCTCGCCCAGCTCCAGCAGAGAGTGGTACCTGCGGGAGGCCGGGAGGGTGACAGAGGGGGCGGGCAGGCAGTTAGCTTCCCACGGACGCTCGCCTACGGCCAAACCACCAGTGTCTCTGAGATGCGGGTCCAAGGCCATGAGTGTGTTGCGATGGTGCCCAGGTGACAAGGTATCAGAACACAGAGGAAGAGGAGGCTCCCACGGGCCCGCGCCACAGCCTCGGGGATGAGTACACATGGCGCTGGTCGCCACTGGGTGGCTGCGACCGTCAGGCACACTCATCCCTGGGCCCACTTTGCACCAAGAGCAACACAACCACAAATGACTGGAACCGAGCATCGAGCACAGGAACACAGGGGGCATGCGAGCACCGCGGAGACGGGAGGAGTGTGCCGGGCACGATGCAGGCAGAGGTGCCACTCCGCTCTCCTCACTCCCTGAGCCGCCCGGGCCGGGGGCTGGGGTGCGGGGGGAAGGCACGCCCAGCTTTACAACAGCCTCGTACAGGACGCTAGCCTCTCTGAAGGGGGGCGGGGATACACTGATCTCTCAGCGTTTTAGCAACTCGAGACGGAAAATCAAGTCAAGGACAGAGTATCCGCACCGCTTCGGTGTTGGAAGACTTCAGAGGAATCAAAGAGTATTTGAGCTCTTAGGAGCCAAAATACAAAAGGCTGAGCTACTTGCTAGCTTTGGAGACGTGAATGTGACAAGCTTAGTACAACGAAGTTAGAGGCTAAAGAAAATCCACCGTCACCATCAAATCTAAGCTTCTCCAAGTGAGATTAAAAGAAAAAAAGCAACGAGGTATCCAGACTCAGAGCACTTTAAAGGGAGGAATTGCATCTGCTTCCTACTAAGAAGCGCCAGGGGCCCGGCCTTCAGGTGCGCTGCGGAGCGTGGCTGGCCCGCCGCCAAAGCCAGTGGGGGGAGGGGGGGGACCAAGGACACCGAGCGCGCAGCTGCACACGGAAGCGACCCAGAAGACAAGCGGCCATCAACTGACACGGTGCCACCGAAACCTCGTCCCTGGTGAGCGAAGCTGCCGCAGGGCGGCGCAGTCCCCCCCACCTCGTCCTTCCGGGTGAACAAGGCCCTTGGAGAGAAGCAGCAGAGGGAGAATGGACACGGGCGCGCGGCAGGGCCGCCGCCTACTCACAGTTCCTCCACCTGCTTCATACGCAGAGACACGCTGCCGGCCTCCTTAGTTACGCGCGTCCTGCACGGGGGCACAGCAAAAGCATGCACAGATTAGTGCGGTTAATCCACGGGAAAGGACAGTGGCCGCTCCGACGGGCGCCAGGAGGCCGGATGCTTCGAGTGGGGGCAACTGAGGAGCCGTTCACAAGCTCCTGGGAGGAAGCCAGGCCACGAAGGAAATCAGGAAAGAAACAGCCAGCACCGTCAATTAGAGGATTAGTTCACCTTCCTTTTCCGCAACAGTCGGCCTCATTTAAGGCGGACAATTTTCCTTATGCTGGCCGTACTGGGCACTTTACAAAGCAAGGCCAGGGAGGGAAGGGCTGCTCCAAGAAAGGGACCAGAGAGAGCGAATACGCCCCTCGTCACATGTCAGCCCGCGGCTCTGCTCCCACGGCTCGACGCCGGCCCCAACCGCGCTGTCTCAGCAGGAACGGAAAAGGTCTGGGAGCGGACACGTAACTGATCCTCTTAGAGATCATCAGACTCACAGAAGCTCTGCTATTACAGAGTCTCGTGAGAACGTATCTTCTGGATACTTTTCAAGCGTCTAAAACTTTTAAGCTCATCAGCAGATCGAGACACCCTACGGGAGGGACGCAGGTCGATACGGGACCTTAGCTAGAGGACAAAGGACAGAACTATTTCCTAAAAAACCACCTCTGTCTCCGAGCGGAAAGCAGGAGAGAGCCACTCCCAACAGCCTTTTAAAAGGAGAACCTCTAAATCTCAGTCCCAGAGCGTCTCCCCAACTGAAGGACAAAGGTTCAGAGGCTGAGGTTTAGAAAATGCTGTGGAGGAAGAGAAACTCACTTTAGGGGAAGAAACAAAACATGGAAAATAGAGGGGACAAGGGTTTGAGGTCCAAACAGAACACTGTGGGTGACAAGGGACTTGGCGGGAAGTGGGGAGCGGTGTCCTGAGTGCACACAGGCACAGGAACAGTCGCTCCGACGCTTCCGGACGCTGCCTCAACCATGGCCTACGTGGGACGTGAAGGAAGCCCCGAAGGACACCGGGGCCGTGCTGGTCGCCCGTGGGGCCTTACTGGTGGTCAATCTGTTCTTGCCGCACGGCTATGCTGCCCTGCTCCTCCAGGAGGTTCTCGCGGGAGGCCGACTGCGCGGGGTCCAGCTTCTTCACGTACGCCGCCGGCACGAAGCCCTGCCGGTCGTTCACTTCCACCTTCCACCAGTCCTAAGGAGACAGACGGACAACCGGAAGCATGAGTTCCCCAGAACGGGAGAGACCGAGGAGGCCTGCGCACACGCGCGCGCGCACACGCACACAAAGGCACAGCTCTGGCCATGTTAGGAGGCTCCCGTGACAGTGTCAAAGTCACTTTGCTCGGGGACTATCACCTGCCAAGCGCGGAGATCGTCACGAGGAAGCCGAGACAACAAGCAGCATGAAGGGCAGCCCCGTTCACTCTCAGAACTGCACTAATTGTGTGGCCGTAACCACACGTGGCTGCGTACATTTAAATAAATTAGACTAAAACTAAATTTAAGAGCTCCATTAACCACACTTCTAGTGTTTAATCGACACTTGTGGAACAGCTACGGCAGAGCCGGCGCTCACAGAAATGTCCACCATCACGGTAAGTGCCGTGGGACAATGAGACCGGGCGGTGGCTGAGAGTCACCAGAAAATACAAATCACAGGTTTCCTCAAACGTTCAAGGTCACGGTAAATGGGGGGTATCGAGTAAGGGTCATTGATGACGACGGCGACCAGCTCTCCAGCCTCGACTGGTAGCTTTTGTGATTTATCGGACGAAACTTGCGGGGTGCCACGCACCTCACCTCCAAGTCACTAGCCAACCAGCGCAGGTCAGGGAAGGGAGGCTAAGGACCCGGGAAGCATTCAGCGTTGAGGGCCTATGGGGTGACATCACAGCTGCCGACAGCTCTGCTGGAGCCACATGGTCTAGGTTAAGAGCCCGCAGCTACAAGTTTCCAGAAAAGCAAACTCTGGTCTAAGAAGGAGTTCCACCTACATGTGTGTAATCAGGAAAAGCAGCCGCCCTCGAGTGGGAGCCAGCGCACCGCCCCCAGGTGTCCGGCAGACACACGGGGTACCTTCTTCATCTCCCATGAGATGGACCCGTATCAAGGGGGAGACTGACGGGGCGACTCTGGTCTCTCCTCAGATCCTAACCCAGGCTCACTCCAGACACTAGGACCCACACACGCAGGACCACTTCCGATGCCTTGCCTTGTTGGTGCTGTTGAGCAAGGTGAGAATATCCCCTTTCTTCATGGTGACCTCTCGAGGGCTCTTCTCCTGATAGTCGTAGAGAGCCAAGACCAGCTCTTTCCCAGTCTCGTCATCCATGGGGGCCACTTGTTGCTAAAAATCCCAAGGAAGGGCAAACCCGATTAAAGGATGTCCATGGTGTGTCACCGAGCACAAGACAGACTCCGATTTCAACTCCAACTGCACCAAATGTCCCAAACACACGTTCATGAGAGAGTTCTCCTCTAAGCTACCAGTGAAATCGGATTCCAGAACTTGAGCTGTTCTGGATCTTAAAAAACCAAAACAACAACAAAAGTCTCATTTTAAACCGTATGTACGTCTTTGTGTCACAGGATGTCGCAGTGAGGCCACAAGAACATAGCCTACGACCGTCACACAGGCTGGAAGTGCCGGGGTCCGGCAGCTTCCCCCGCCCCAGCTCACCCGGCATGACTGAGCCTGGTCCCGCAGAGCCTGGATGCTGCTGCCGTAGGCGCTGAGATCTGACATCAGAGCTTCGTGTTTCTTCAGTAGAGCCTAAAACCAAAGTCACGGTGACCCCAGCGCAAGGAGCTGGTGTGCCCCGGCCACACGCCCCACCGACTCGCCAGCGTCCCAAGACACGCTCGGTTACACGCTGGCTTCATCATCTCCTGCTCCCTACTCTCTCCCCGTTTCTAACGAACATCAAATGTGGAGGGCGTATCCTATGTGATTCACAATCCTCTCTTTGCTCCCTGCCTGTACGTGCCTCTGTGGGGCTGGGAACAGACAAGGAGACACAAGGCACAGTGTCGCACGTATGGGTAACCCACCACCTGTCATGAGAATTCAACAGCATCAGCAAACCCAAGTGTGCCGGGTACATGCCCTCCCCGGGGCTGCGACTCTCCCTTGTCACACACGGGGCTTCACCATCACCTTCCACCACCGCTGCGCAGGCTCATCAGTCCCCCTGCCCCGCCTCTTGGCACAATCCTTTTTGCTGCACATCAACATTTAGCTACTCTGGTCATCTGGACTGGCAAGCTAAGAGGTCAGTACAGCGCCACCGGCCCTTCACGAGCAAGATGTCAGAATTTGACTCAAAAATGCAAAACACGGGCTCGTGGCCATGTGTGCGCACGCATGAGGAGAAGAGAGAGACGAGAAGAGCAAGACGCTCATGGTAGAAGGCAGTCTCCGCTCTTACGGCCAGGCTGAGTTTCCACAGTGGAAAGTAAACAGGTTCTAAACTGCCCTGAACACCGACAACGCAGAGGCCGCACCTGCCGCACACGGGCACCTTCCCAGCAGCGCCCTGAGCCCCGGCAGGTTCCTCGCGCTCGCTCACCTCCGCGGAGTCCTCGTCCTTCCCGTAGTCGGTGCTGCCCACGATGGGCTCCTTCTCCCGCATCCAAGACTCGGCCTCGTTGGCGTCGGCGAAGTACTGCTGGGCCTGCAGGGAGTCTTCCAGGTCCTGCCGCCGCTGGGAGGCCTTGGACTTGAGGGACTCCCACTTCTGGTTCAGTTCACTGAGCTTGGCCTTCACGTCCTCGGCAGCAAAGTGGCCTGGAAGGGAGGACAATGCAAAAGAGGCTGCCAGGGCGCCAGACAGACAGGCCTTCTAGGCATCCATGGCACCTTGCTGACGCTACGGCGGCGAGTCAGGTCCCTTAGTCCCCAGTTTTAGGAGGCTCGGGTCCCAAACTTCTAAGTGATCTGCTCTTTTTTGCCTCCTCGTGCCATGATCTCTATCCAGACCCTAGGAAGCAGATACCCCAACTGACACCAGGGGTGGCGCACAAACACATAACAAAAGCTTAACAGCGCCACCCCCTGGTCCTCACTGAGACACACGCCAGGTTGTTCCACTCTGTCCCCTACCTGACCTAACCCGACGCTCACAGCAACGTCAGGAGGAGGCGATACTACCTGCATCTCACAGGTAAGTAGTTCAGATGGAGAGAACAGGGTCTAGTCAAGGTCACACAGTGAGGGTGGAGAAGGTCCTCAACCCCACAGTTCAATCTGACTCAAGTCCATGCACTTATCCACAGAAAGGACGTAAGGACAAGGGCACAGCTGCTCCCCGGGTGGTACCCTCTCACCTTCCTCCACCATGGCATCGCCCTTCTGTGTGACAGCTTTGATGCGGGGCTCGTGGCCAGCAATTTCTGCTTGGAGGGCTTGGTGCTTCTTTAGCAGATTCTGGACGCCAATCAAATCTTTGCCTGAAAGCAGAAACCGCTCCCTGGTCACCCAAGCCATCAAGGGCAACGTCAGCCCTGTCGTTCTTCAGGTTCCACCAGGGCTCCAGTTTAACTTAAACTTGACCTTCCCTGGGGGCGCCTGGGTGGCTCAGTGGGTTAAGCCTCTGCCTTAGGCTCAGGTCATGATCTCAGGGTCCTGGGATCGAGCCCCATATCGGGCTCTCTGCTCAGCAAGGAGCCTGCTTCTCCCTCTCTCTCTGCCTGCCTCTCTGCCTCCTTGTGATCTGTCTGTCAAATAAATAAAATCTTAAAAACAACAACAACAACAACAAAAAACTTGACCTTCCCTGTTCTGACATGTACCTCCTTATGCTAGGAAAGTAGAGCCCCTTCTGAGACTTGATTCTCCTCTGGTGGAAGCAGACTGACCTCTGTTGGTGGATGCGGCGATGGGCTCTTTCTCCCGAATCCACGTCTCCTCGTCCTCCACGTCACGGAAGAGCTGCTGCAAGCGCAGAGAGTCAGCCAGCTTCTGCTTTCGGGCGATCATGGGTTCTTTGAGCGCCTCATAGCGAGCCACAAGGGCTTCCTGCTTCTTCTTGATGTTTTCGGCATCAAAATGGCCAGCATCCTGGAACTGGCGGGCCTGAATGGTGATGCCATCAATTCGATCCTGGGGACGGAAGAAGACAGAGGCTTGAAAGCGTGGACCAGCATCGGCAACTAGGTTCTGGACGGATCCGATCTGACTTCAAGGGTTGTTTGATCACAAAAATACTCTTCCCAGCCCGGGGAGCATTTTTTCTGTCATTCCCCCATTCTTCCCCCATTTTGAGCTTCCAGAAAGCTCTGTGGGAGGAGTTTAATTGGAGAAGAGGGAACACACATGGCCACCTAAGCAAACCCACACCTTTCATCCTTCCAAAAACTAGCGTGGTCTGGATGTCACTTGCTGTTCTTCACTCCCGTTTCCACACCAGTGGCCTGGCGACAGCCCCCAAGTCCCCCTCTACCTGGTGAGCGGCCACGTCAGCCTCCAACAGGGCGTGCTTCTTCTGGAGGTTCTGGACGTTGGTAAGATCTTTGCCGTAATCGTCTGAAGCCAGGTGACCCTCCACTTCATACAGCCACAGCTCGATATCCTCGACGTTGCGGTTGAATTGCTGCTGCTGGTTCGCCTCGCGGAGCTTTATCCCTGGTCAAAGGAGCACGTCTGGTTACCTATCTGTTCACGCGATCTTTCTGCCGACAGCGCTCATCACGACGGCACCTTAGTGAGGGACTCGGGGTCAGGACTGCAGCTAACGCTTCACGTCCTTCACAAAGGACGGACGACCAGATGCGGATTTGGATGTTCCAGGGGAGAAGAACATCTGAGAATTACTGAGTGCCCTCGGCTCTCAGCCGAGCTTCGATTTTCAATGACGGGGCCCAGTTCAGTCATAGCCGGGTGACCCGATCTCCCCCTTCTGACTCAGGCTCCCCCACTCACCAGCAACGTCAACCACATGTGCCCCATCAGCAAAGCATCGAGAACGCACGGCAAGTAACTCCCACATGGAACATGAGCCTGCAGAGGTCTCCAGGCCACCGTTCCCTGGGTGCTGTAAGTCCCTGCACTTAACCGGGAAGGGACGTGGAAACCCCCAGTATTCCCATCACAACCCAGGGAGACCCTCCTCTCACCTTTCAGTTCAGTGGCTTCCAGCAACTTCTTCCACAAACTGATGACCTCATTCATCCGAGCGGCTACCTCATCCTTGGCGTAGTGGTTGACATCAATCAGCTTTTGCCCCGCTTTCTCCAGGGCGTCAATGCGGCTCTGGTTGGCCGAGAGCTCAGCCTCAAAAGCCTGATGCTTCTGTACTTTTCCTTGTAGGTTGGATGGGTCCTGCCAATAAAAGGAAGAAGGGGGTTCTACATTGAACCTGAGCATGGTCAAACTACCCTGCGTTCCCTTCATACTTCTCTTCATTGGCAGGGGGCGGGGGTAGAAAATAGCCTACGTTAAATAGTGCAGTTTTTGGAATTCCCTATTTCTTTCTTTAGCTATAATCTGTCTGAGAGCTGCCTTTAGCCGTCTAGCCAAATGCCACATGGCAACGCTAGCAGGACGTTACTTTATAAGCTTCATCTGTGGCAGTTTTCATCTTCTCGTTGACCCAGCTCTTGAGCTCATCCGAGTCGCGGAAAAACTGCTGCAGGTGGAAAGAGTCCGCCAGCTGGGCCCGGCGACACATGGCTCTCTCGTGAAGGGCGTTGCGGCGGCTCAGCAGCTGAAAGACAAGGAGCCGCGTGAATCTCTGGTTCCGACTCCCCAGGGATTTCTGGCTCAAGAGGCTACATGGCAACACGCGTCCCAGAAGGCAGAGCCGGGGACCGAAGGGAAGGCACGTGGGGAGCCCCGGAACGCACCGCATCTCGGCGGGTGGCCACGTCGTCCATGGCGTAGTGGTTGTTCTGAATCAGCTTGGTTGCGAACTCGTCCAGCGCCTATGAGGGAAGAACCGGGGTTCCTCGCTGGTAAGCACACGGTGGCACAGCGTGGCCTCGTAACTACTGACAGCTCACAGAACACTAAACCCTATCACAGGTCGTTTCTCCTTCACTTCTGAGCGTCCGCTCGACGGTATCAGAGACATCACTACTACGCTAGCTCCCTTCGGGCTGGGAGACGTTGGCTGGAGCAGATGTCAGGACACATCTGACAGGATCAGACATGGGGCACCACAGGTCAGCAGCCTTCCAGTTCCTGCCTCTAAGAACTGTTTTCAAGGGGAAAAATACCTCTCCCATGAGCTCTAGCTACTTTTAGTTTTTAACTTTATTTTTTGAAGATTTTAAGTAATCTCTACACTCAACATGGGACTCGAACTCGTGACCCCAAGATCAAGAGTCGCGCGGTCCGCTGACCGAGCCAGCCAAGCGCCCTGAACTCTAACTACTTGCAGTGAAAGTGAAACATCACTGTGGAGGTTGACATCACGAGAAGATCTCGTCCCGTGAGCTACGGCAGGCCTCCTGCAAGGCTGAGCTCTGCCACCACGGTGAGGGCTGCAGCTGAACCCTGTCTCGTGGGTCCTCTGACGTGTCTGCCCAGAAACCCTCCAGAAGAAGAATGGACTCTAGGCGGAACCTGAGGATCACCCAAAGCTACGACGAGAAGGGTCTTACTGTGATTTTTTCCTCCTGGGCGCTGAGGGACTTCTCGAAGTCCTCGTGTTTCTTAAGGAGAGCCTCCACGCTATCCAAGGAGTCTCCCAAGTCTTCGTTCAGCAGGAAGGCCTGGGGAAAGAGACCAAAGCGCTCAGAGGGACGCCCTCGTCCTTTCACCCCTTAAGGCCTTTGGCAAGCAAAGGAGAGGGTGGCCAGAACACGGAAACAAGGGGAGAGATTCTACAGCTTTTAAACTGGTAAGATCTCTTCCAGAAAGTCTAATGTCCTTTAGATTCACTCAACGCTAATCTAACAGGGTGACCCCCGATCCCGGCGGCGGCGCTGGGGGTCGCTCGGCGAGCCCTCTTCTCCCGATTCACAGCGGCAGTGCTGGTGACTTCCTGCCCGAACTAGGCCGGCCGCCCCAGCAGCAGGCGCGCGGGGAGGCCGATGCGGCGCGGGGCCGTACCTCCTGCTTGCTCATCCAGTTGTCCACCTGCTCGGTGTCGCGGTAGAAGAGCTGCAGGTCCATGCACTGCTCGTACTGCTGCCGCCGCAGCTCCCACAGCTCCAGCAGCGCGGCCCGCTCCTCCGCCAGGACGCTCAGCTGCAGGGGTGAGGGGGGGACACGAGGGCCGTGAGGACAGGGCAGGGCGGCCGGCCACCCCCACGCAGAGAGGCTGCCCCAGCATGTCTAAGCCTCACGCTCATCTTCAGGCCTGTTTTCGGGCTGGCATAAGGGGGCGAGTCACAGGCACTTGTGCCGGCCAAGTCATGGGGAAACACGCAGACCCTGAGCGGCTTGCACGCTCACGCGAAGCAGGAGAGGGAACCCTAGCTCGTCTAGAACTATTTTACTGCCACGTTATCGAGTGACGTTAGGTTAAAATGCTAAGGAAACTGCAGGTGGCAGAGGAAGGGCGTCCTTCTGAAGGGCGGGCAGGAGAAACGAGTCAGGGGTCTCGGCGGACGACTGTCCACTGGGGGGGTGTCCCACACAACACGGGCAGCTCGCAAATGCCCCAGACGGCCTTTTTAGGCTCCACAGTTGACAACAAGTGTCTTTGGAACGTCTCTTCCTAATCTGCACCATCTTAAAACATCACTGTCCGTGTTCCTCAGCTTATCTTCATACCCGATCCCGTGGAGTGGAAATTGCGCGCGTACACGTGTCAACTAAAGAAGCCAGTTTCCTCTGGCTCCACCGCTAACGCAGGACTCCACTCCCTGCAAAGTCCCCTTTCAGTAGCAAATAGGTCACAATCGCCCCAGACGGATGGGACTTTCCGCCTCTGATCATCAGCACTCCACACACAGGTCTTCCTTCCCAGTCTCTCAAGGAGCTGCCCCCGCACACCACGGCGTTGCGGCCTGGGTGCTCAAGGTTGGATAAGAGCTCTCAGAGACGCTCCGTTGAGGAACCTCTCCGCGCATACCTTCTCCCTCACTTCATCCGAGGCATAATGCCCAGCGGCCAGCAGGGCCTGTCCGGACTCATCTGCAGATTTAAAGCTGTCCTCGTGAGCGTCGATCTCACCCTGCAGCGAGAAAAGGCACGATGGATGCCCAGCAACGCAGAAAACAGAGATGCTGACTTTCACAGAGTCGTTACAAATCAGGATATCCCATCTCCATCGAGGAGGCCACGCTCCCTAACATCAGTCTGGGTTACCAGTCACAAGGGCACCATTTACTGGGAAATCTTTTTGCCATTGACTTCTCAGACCCCCTCTGTCCCAGCCTGTCACGCTGCCATATGGTCTGAGCCCCGTCTTCTGTTCCGCTGGGGTCTCTTTGCCCTCCTTGTGCCAGATGGGTGGTTTAGGATTTTATAGTACCTGGTAGGTAGCTGCTTCCCCTGGTCCCACCCTGCTCTTCAAAATTGCCTCAGCTGTTTTTGAATTTTTTTCTTCTAAATCAAATTTAGAATCAGCTTGTCTCACTCCAGAAACAAAGACCTGCCGGGTTTCTATGTGGAACAGCACTGGGCATAAAGGTCCTAGGGAGAATTTTTCTACCTTTACAAAATATTGTTCCAACCACACGTGAGAGAGGACGTTTCCCTTTTCTCTTTCTTTAGTCTTTCAACAAAGCCTAACCGCTTTCTCCACAAGTGTCTTACAAAACTTTTGTTAGACATATTCCTTCTGTTAGACATACGTTATACTTTCTGATACAATTATAAGTAGCAGTTTTAGAAAGTTATGTTTCTGTTGCTGGTATATCTGACATTCCCATATTGACTTTTTTATATCTACCACATTACAGCCTCTCAGAAGGCTTACAGTAATAATAATTTTTACAATCCTGTTTCATAGTGTTTTACAAAACTACTCAGCCATTCAAAAACTTTCTAGGTAAACCTATGAAGAGCTCATAAGACCAGTTTTCTGTGGAACATAGCTTAGGAAAAAACCAGAATAAGAAATTTAACTACACGGGGCGCCTGGGTGGCTCAGTGGGTTAAGCCTCTGCCTTCGGCTCAGGTCCTGCATCGGACTCTCTGCTCAGCGGAGAGTCTGCTTCCCCCTCTCTCTCTGCCTGCCTCTCTCCCTACTTGTGATTTCTCTCTGTGTCAAATAAATAAAATCTTTAGGAAAAAAAAAAGGAAGAGAAATTTAATTACACTAAATATGACACTCAGCATTTAAAAGAAGACACAGTAGGTGACTGATGCACAAAACGGTAACACTTCCATCCTGCCAGGGTGAGGCTTTCACTTTTCCAGACCAGCTTAATCTCCTCACGTTTAGCCCACTTCACCATCCGTGAGAAGCAGGCAGAGCCAGTCTCCAAAGGCAAAACCAACAACAATCCTGTGGTGAGATGGTGAGAGCCACCTGTGAACAAAGTTTCAGCCACTTGGCTGTGAGAGTCCCATCCTGATGCCTTACAAGCTAAGGCCTTTCCTTCCAGAAGATGTTGGAGACGCTACCTTATGCTCCTGATGCCTGTCCAGCAGGGCTTCCGCCCCGGCCACGTCATTGGCGAGCTCATCTGCATTGATGAGGGCTTTCATCTCAGTCACCCAGCTGGTGAGGTCGCGGAAGTCAGCAAGGAATCGTTGAAGCCTAGAGAAAACCACGGTAAGTCGTTAGATGTTCCCAGCGGAGAGCCCGGATGAGAAATGCCTTTCTAAAGCTCTGAATTCTGTCCTCAGACCATGCCAACTCTAGTCCTGGGATACAGAGAATTCTCCAGTCTGACCATAAAGGAAAGCAAGAGAAGTATGAAATCAATCCTTTAAAATCTCGGTTGTGTCCATTACTGTGATTCCCCAGTCTGGTCCCTTCTCTCCAACTTCCTGGTCATCCCCAGTTCCAGCTCTGGTGAGTAACTAGCATCCTTTCTTTTCCTAGTCCTTGATTTACTCAATCTTAATGGTATATTCCACTGGTGCCCTGATCGCTAAGGAGAGATTCCCACTTCTACTGGTCATAATGCAGCGATGTAAAATGGAAGGATATCCACAAACTCATAAATACAACACACACACACACACACTCTAGAGTGGCCAGTCTCCAGACAAATAGGTCATAGGTAGGAAAAGGCGCATCGCGGAGCCGGGAGAGAGGATTCCCACCTGTAGGAGTCGTTGAGGCGGGCGTGTCTCTCGGCGGCCAGAGTCCGGATCTGCTCCCAGTTGGCGATCAGCTCCTCTCGCTTCACTTGAATCTGCGCAGCGCTCAGAGGGTGGGACTGCTGCAGGCGGTCGGCCTCGGCACACAGGGCTTTGACCTGGAAATGCCCTCCATCAGACTGTGCTCACCCCCCACCCCCTAACTCGGGTATGGAACCGGCTGCTTTCCGAACCCACCTTGTCCTCCAAAGCAGCAAGGTCTCTCTCCAAACCCTCGTGCTTCCGCAGCAGAGCCTGAACACTTGCCAGGTCGCGGCCAAAATCATCAGAGGCCATTAACTGCTCCTTTTCCTTAATCCAGCTGATCGTCTCATCCACATCCCTACGGAAGGGAGACCCCAGGGCAGCCACTTAGGGCGACCGTCTCGAGCTGGGGATGCCACAGTGGGCCAGACCCCGGGCAGCTCCAGCATCTTCTTGGCAAGTGCCATACCCTGGCCCCGGCCCCCCAGGTGCGTGCCCAGCCCGCCCCGGCTCAGCACCTGTTAAAGCGCTGGACCTCAGCCGCCCCGAAGAGCTTCCCCTGTCTCTGCAGGGCCAGTCCCTTCAGCCGCTGCCAGGCCGCGTTCACTTCGTCCTGCTTGGTCTTGATGGTGTCCTCCTCGGGGTGCTGCTCCTACATGAGGGAGAGCAGAGGCCGGCCTGGGTCCTGAGCCCCCAGCTCCTTCCAGTCTCTGTCTCGCAAACCTTCATCTTTCCGAAGAAATACTGGTTTTTTGTGTGAAATGAAGCCAAGCTCGTATAAAACCAGCTTCCTGGGGCACCTGTGCGGCTCAGTCGGTTAAGTGTCTGACTCTTGATTTCGGCTCAGGTCATGATCTGGGGGGCCTGAGACTGAGCCCCACGTCAGGCTCCACACAGCCTGTTTAAGATTCTCTCTCTCCTTCTCCCCACCCTCCCCTGCTTGCTCTCACGCTCTCTTGCACGTAAGTAAATAAATAAACACAGCTAGCTTCCATTTCGTGTTACTTAAAAAGGGGGGGAGTCATTATCTATCCCTTGGAGTAGATGGTGAGGCCATAAAGCAGCAGAGGTCATCCGTACCAAAAACCTTTATGTTGTAACAACACTTCGGCAGCTGTGGGGTAGCCCCACCAATGTACCCATGCCTGCCCCAAGTGCTAGGAAATCTGTTATTTCGAATGTTCACAAGCCCGTCAAGCGTTCCTGCCCATAGACGTGATCTTCAGGGTCTGCTCCTCACTTCAGACTGGAGCTCTTTCTTTAAAAGCATCCTTCCCCACCAACCACATTTTTAAAATAAATGTTGTTAAATTTATTAAGTTAATTATTTATTAATTTAATAAATTTAATAAATAAAAATGTTTTTGTTTTAATAAAACTAACACGTAAAGTAACAAATGAAGCATTTCAGGGTTCTGGGATCCATCTGTGAGATCTCAGGCTTGGCCTGACTGCTCTTCTCAGCACAATCTGAGGATGCCCCAAGGTTCTGGGGCAAGGGGTGGGGGCTCACTGTGGAAGGCAAGATATTTCTGAGGAATGCTGGCTCTTCATCACTGGCCAGAGAAGGTACAAGTACCAGCCCTGAAGCAAATCCATAAATTTAAGATTTAGACCCCCCGAATCAAGATTCCCTGAAAGCAAAAACTCTAGTTCCTGCTGCTGGACATCTGTGGAGTGCTCTGACCCCCACTGCAGACACAGAGGAGAAAGTGGCAGCTTAAGGACCCGGCACACAGGCAATGGGGAAAGGTTACATTATCCCCTCTTAATGGCTCAGAGCCGCCAGGGGAGAGCCCATTCTTTACAGGGTTCCCCAGGCTCCCAGGAGAGCAGGCAGGCGTCAGTGGATGCCTGCCAACCCTAAGAAGCATTCACCACCACACCCTAATCTGGGAATCCTTGACACCCAGCTTCAGCAACCCAATTAAAGCATCGTCAAGCCCTACCCGAAAGTGGGTGGAGGAAGCAGATCAACTCTGCCCTTCCTGCCCGTGGCCACAAGTTAGAAAGCAGTTTCTACCTTAGGAGTAATCACCACTGCTGCCTTACTTAGATCTGAGCAAATCTCTCAGGCTTACCAAACCTTGCTCACTCAGAAACTCAGGAAGTGTCCATCAAAATTTTCTTATAGGGCCCCCTCCCCGGGGGGGGCTCAGTGGGTGAAGCTCAGGTTATGATCCCGGGGTCCTGGGATCGAAACCCACATTGGCCTCCTTGCTCAGCAGTGAGTCTGCTTCTCCCTCTCCCAATGGCCCCTGCTTGTGCTTCCTCCCCCCCAAATAAATAAATAAAATATTTTTTAAAAGTTATTAAAAAGGGGCGCCTGGGTGGCTCAGTGGGTTAAAGCCGCTGCCTTCGGCTCAGGTCATGATCCCGGGGTCGTGGGATCGAACCCCACATGGGGCTCTCTGCTCTGCAGACAGCCTGCTTCCTCCTCTCTCTCTGCCTGCCTCTCTGCCTACTTGTGATCTCTGTTTGTCAAATAAATAAATAAAATCTTTTAAAAAAAAAGTTATTAAAACAAAAAAACATAAAATTTTCTTCTGAAAGCACCAGAGAGTTAATATTAGGACAGGGAAGCAGCACACAGCACGGCTACCTACCTGAATGAGCTTGGCAGCAAACTGGTTCACCTCATTAACTCTTTCTTCATGGGCAGCCATATCTGTTTGAAACTCTTCGAATTTCTTCTGTAAAACCTCCACGTGCTCCAAGTCCTGGCCCAGCTCCTCAGAAGTCACGATCGCTTCCTATTTGGGGACCAGGACAGAGCCAGAGTCACCGAGTCACCGACGGACACTTGGAAACAACGGCTCCCAGAAACGCAGTGAGCACTCTGCAAACCTTCCCCTGGGACACGAACCTTGTCATTGATCCAGTCCATCACGTCCTCACACTCTCGCAAATACTGCACAAGCTTCTGGGCCTGCAGCAGTTTGACTCCCTTCTCCCGCATCTTCTCCAAAAGCAGCTCCCACTGGCGGTGCAGCTCCATCAAACGAGTCTGCGGGTTAAAAATCAGCCCCAGAGATCACAACCGTTTCTATGGGATCTGGCTCCTCCAGACTTCCCATGGGTCAGAAACCCCACAAGTCAGAGCCCAGAACAAGTCTTTCTAAAGATAATCCCCGCCAAAAGATACTCCGCAAAGGGAGAGGAAACCAGAAGTCTGAGAACAGGAAACAGCAGACAACACACAGTGGTTCGGGAGATCTTAAAGAACAAAAGAATTGACCTTTGCAGATGGATTTTGGTTGTGGTTTACTTCAGGGGATTATATTCAACTATTATTGATATTCTATTGTTTATAATTAATGTTCTTAGTAATGAATCATTAAGTGGGATTCCTGGGTCAGAAGGCTACTGTGGAAGGAGAGAGGAGGAAATGATGTGGAAACTGAGCAGAAATCCCTGAAGGGTGTGCTCGGAATCTGTGGAGGGAAACAATGAAACGAGATCCTATGGGCACTGTGAATGCAAAGAAATAACGACAAGGCCCAAGTCAATAGGAACACATTCATATAAAAGGAGCAGAGGGCGCCTGGGTGGCTCAGGTGGTTAAGCGTCCGCCCTCAGCTCAGGTCATGGTCTCAGGGTCCTGGGATCGAGTCCTGCATGGGGCTCCCTGCTCAGCAGAGAGCCTGCTTCTCCCCCTCTCTCTGTCTCTCATGAATAAATAAACAAGATCTTTAAATTTAAAAAATTATAAAATAAAAGTAGAAGAGATGGGGTCCTGAAACGTACTCAGTCACTGAGAAGGATTTTTGGCAGAAAAGGTTTTGGAACTTCTATGAAAAGATAGTTTGCAGTCCAATACGTCTCAGGTTGGGTTTATTTTCAACTTCACCTGAGTGGCAGCCCCAGGCCCAAACATACTCACTTCCCAGCATCTTTGGGTTCCCATGGCACAGTCCTAGTAAGGACCCGTCCACAACTGGGGGGAAGTGATCACCAATTCCAGTTTCCGGATGCTTTCCGGTATCTAATCCAATCTCAGTGTGTTGCCTCTGCCAACCCAAGATACTGGGAGTTTCCACCTAACACCGGCAGGCCAAAGGGAAAACACACGGCAAGGCTGAAACACTCTCAGAAGAGAAGTCCGGGATCCGCCCATGGGTGAGACGCCCCCTCCCAGCCGGCTAAAAACCTAAAAGCCCGGGGACAGCCAACATGGGTGGATCCTCTTAGAAACAAGAGTGTGTGGTTTCTCGGGAAAGGAGAAACAACAGTGGGAAATAAACGCTCACACAATTCACTTCCACCACGGCAGGATGCAAAGCAGCCTGCCAAGGGGAAGAAAGTGAAAGGCACCAGGGCGGGGGGCGGGGTGGGGGGGACAGGCAAGCAGCAGCCACTCAATGCTCCACCTACTCGGATGTGGGACCCGATGTGGGTGGCGGTGACTATGGGGCGCCACGCGGTCCGGTACGGTGTGAAAGTCTAAACCGGCGACAGACAGGTTATCCAGGACGCAGAAGCGATCTTCACCCTGCACTCCCCCCCTCCCGTGAACCAGCCTGCCAACTGTTCTGAGCTATGGGGCCAGGTGAAGCTCCAAGCCAGGATCACCAGGGGAACTGTGAGCAGGACAGTGAAGAGTGAATGAAAGCCCTTTGCTCCAATTAAAAACAAGACCACTGAAGGCTCCCAAAAAAACCTCACCCTCAAGTCCACAGTCAGTCTCCCACAAAGTTTCCTTTCACACCCTTAGGTAAAGAACTAGGGCAAAGCCCGCTCCAGTACTGGAACCCCCTCCCATTCCTAGTGCGTCTGATCTGGGAAATATTGGAGGTCAGAGAGTCCAGCTTCCCCAGCAACTGCTGCCCGAGAGCGGGAAGGGGCGGGCAGGCAGGTGCACTTGGGGACCGCATGGAAAGCGGCCGGGGCAGCCCGGTTCTGGGGCATGAGCAAACAGCAGGAGCTTTCAGAGAAGCAGCTGGCCAAGAAAATAAGGAAAGGGGACAGGAATGACATGCAGCTTGGAAAAATAAAGAAAGTAATTGTCAGTAGACAAAGAAAGGCGTGGACTGGAATTCCAACCACCATCTACTAGCTGTGGGATTTGGAGAAGTTACTCAAACTTCTCGGAGCTTCGGTGTCTTCCTTTCCATACTGTGGGGATGGGCGTACCTAGCGAGCTTCTACTGAAGACAGAGACAACCTGTGTCAAAATGGCCACGTGTTTGCACATAAATAACTACTCAACAAACAGTGGCTAACAGGACTTTTAAACACTGCTTTAATAAGCTCTCCAGCAGAAGGGTCGTCACTAACAGCTGAGTGCTGGGGTCTCCTCCTCTCCATATTAATCACTAAAGTCAAACACCTGATCTGTTTCGCTTGTTTCCCTTCTGCCGCCTGGTAATAGGCTACTACTACATCACCACGCACTCTGGAAGACAACTTCTACCAAGAAAATAATACAACATGCCGCTTTCATTTACTTCAAGACAGTGGACCAAACAGTGGGAAAATAAGCAGAAAGATACTTATATTTAATCGCAGAGACACATGGTACATATTTAATTGCGGAGCTACATGTTAATTACCCAAATGGGTTGAATGTAATTAAATAGTTGGTCACGTGGCATTCAGAATTTACTCTTCTACTCACGTCATTACTAGTAATAGTTAATTATTAATAATAAGCTCAGGGCTGACGGCAAGTCTTCAATACGAGACTGTGGAGTGCATTAGTGCAAAAGAGAGACAATAGGTATTTATTGTTGAAAACCACTAGACCAGATCCTACGGGAATGAAAACTCTACAAGGGTGTCAGGGAAGAGCAGGGGGTGGGGCGTTTCTAGCTGGGGCTTATGAATGTAGCTTTCGTCGAACTCTCCATAATTGCCTTGACTGGTAAGGGACTGCGAAGGCCAGTCCCTCAGGGGAACGGGCCTTTGGATGGCAAAGAACAAGACAGACAGGAAGGAGATAAATCAGAAAACAGGTAAGAGTATCCGGTTATGAGAAACCAAGTACGCAAACTTCATCCTAAAGAAGCCTGCCCCCCCTGAGTACCTTGGTACTGGAAATGTTAGAGCACAGAAAGATCAATTACCCATGAACTGGAGCCAAACCGGCCCAATCACACAATGTAAGGACGGCGGCTTCACAGCTGGCTTTGTCAGTCACTAGGTCACCAACCAACAGGTGCCACAAGTCACCGCTCACAGCCGGGCCCTTCACTGGCTTGGGGACTAGACCTCGGCAAACCACCTCCCAGGGCAAGTCACCAAGACCCAGACCTCGAGTTTCAACAGAGAACTTCATGGTGTCTGATTAATCCCACTGATCTTTGTGTCCTGATCCCCAAATTCACCAATTTCACTAATATGCTCTCCCCTCTAATTACCATCTATACATTTAGGTTTCATGTATGTAATCTTATTTAAAGTATAATCACATTCTAATCTGTTTTATAAAAAGAATATTAGGGGCGCCTGGGTGGCTCAGTGGGTTAAAGCCTCTGCTTTCGGCTCAGGTCATGATCCCAGGGTCCTGGGATGGAGCCCCGCATCGGGCTCTCTGCTCAGCGGGGAGACTGCTTCCCCCTTCCTCTCTCTGCCTGCCTCTCTGCCTACTTGTGATCTCTGTCAAATAAATAAATAAAATCTTAAAAAAAAAAAAAGAATATTAATTTCCCACTGAGCAGACACATTCTTGTTTACATTCATACTGAATCATCATATTGCAAAGGCAAAACTTCACAGATTCTCTTAAAAGGCTAGAAAAGGCTAGTGACTTTGGCTCAGGTCACGATCTCCTACTTCATGGGATCGAGCCCTATGTCAGGCTCCACACTCGGTGGGGCATCTGCTTGAGAGTCTCTCTCTCCCTCTGCCCCTGCCTCTCTCTCTTGCTCTAATATAAAAATCACCAAAAAAGCTAGAAAAGTCTTTTTTAGACACCCTAATTGGCACTTAATCCACATTCCTCCACCAACCAGACCAGATGGCCCCCCCCGCAGCAGGCATGACTCCTACTCACCCTTATGGTTTCAGATGCAAAATGCCCTTCTGAGATCATCAGGTTACCAGTTTCATCCAGTTTAACAATGGCTCCCGAGTTGGCCTGCACTTCAGCTTCAAAGGCCTGGTGCTTCTGAAGCTTGCCCTGTTGGTGGACAGTGATGTGAGACACAGCTGCAACCATACGCCAGTCACCATTCTGCCCCACCCCTGCCTCAGGCCCTCTTAGTTCTCCCCTCTTGAATCCCGATCCCTCTAATTAGGGACACTTAGCACCCCCTCAACACTCTTCCCCACTATTGCTCAAATACTCTGACCTCATCTATATGGCTTTTGGAAGCTTGGCCACTGAGGGCCACCAACTTTGTGCTATCTTTACTACGAGGAAATTAGCCTTTATGTGGACATCCAATCCCTCTAGAAACACAGAGCCACACCAACAATTTTCTTAGCACATACGATTTACTCTTGGATAGTAATCAATCCACATTCATTCAGTATATGACACTTTCCTCTCTTCTTGGAGGACTCTGGGGTAGTAAGAGAACCATGTGTTCCACTTGCTAAAAAAAAAAAAGTCCTTCACCAAAATCAATGAGAAGAAAGGCTCTGTCCTTTTTTTAAAAAACAGCTTTACTGAGGTACAATGTATATCAAAAAATTAACTTCAGTTACAATTCAATGATTTTTAAAGGGTTGTTTCTGGTAAGACCTACCAATGAGTTGCTTAAAGAGACACCTAACTATAAATTTCCATCAGCAGCACTGTTAGGGTCTTTCTTGAAAACTCATATTCTAAGAGCTCAACCCGGGGCACCTGGGTGGCTCAGCTGGTTAAGTGACTGCCTTCGGCTCAGGTCATGATCCCAGTGTCCCAGGACTGAGTCCTGCTTCAGGCTCCCAGTTCCATGGGGAGTCTGCTTCTCCCTCTGACCCCTCTCATGCTCTCTCTCACTGTCTCTCTCTCAAATAAACAAATAAAATCTAAAAATAAAATAAAAATTCCAAGAGCCCAACCCAGACCCTCCCCCTGAAACCACCAATGGTTGCAAAGGCAGTGCTTGGAGAACCATCCGCTTGAAGCATCCAGAAAAGAAAGCCCCCAAGATTCCACATACATCTTCGTGTGTACAGTATCACACACACACCAAGGGCTTATCAGAATAGTGAGTCCTGCCTTAGGTCTGATCTACATTCTTCTTGATCAAGGTCATAATTAAATTACTTTGGGTGACTTTGGGGCAAAAACATTTGAGCTCATGAGTCCTGGCAGGAAGCTCAGGGAGGTGAGACGCACCTGCAGGTTGGTTGGGTCTTTGTAATTCTCATCCGATGCGATTTGTAGTTTCTCCTGAATCCATTTCTCCAGCTCCTCAGCATCTCTCTGGAAAAACTGGAATCGATAGGAGTCTTCGAGCTTCTGGCGCCGGAGGGTTGAGAGCTCCTTGAAGCGGTGGTATCTGTCTAGGACCTGCTGCCGCCTCTCCTGGATGTCCTCTGCTGTTTCCAGCACTTTGACCCCACTTGGGTCCATTTTCTGAAAAGACAGAATGCCCTGAACTAAGCACCACACGACCAAAGTGGCTTTTATGGAGTCAGCCTCTCTGAAGGAAAAGAATTACCAGAGAGCCCTGGCAGACGAATGAAAGGAGAAGGTAGTCCCTTCTCAGGACAGAACGATGAGCCTAAATTCTAGTCCTCTGTGGAAAACAGCCATCCCCTCGCTGCACGGTCCCTCAGAGGACGCCTCACCAACGCCACAGCCAAACCCAGAGAAACCGGGAGAACTAGAGTCTCCCAGCAATTCTACGCAGGCTTTAAGGATTCAAGGGAAATGCCAAAGTGGTACTCAAAGGACTACTGAGAAATCCATTCGAAGATCCTTTCACCTGGTCTCTGCATTCCACTGTGTGGAGATTAGAAAGAATTTACTCTTTCTTAAATCGGTTTTTCTATCTTTCCAGATCTCCGCCTGTTATCCAATGAAAAGGGGAGGACTGCAAAGGAACACGGTCCTTAACATCAACAAGACTTCCCCTAGTCAGAGCCCCTGAGTTCCCAGTTACCGGGAACCGTAATCCCACAAGTCTTCTTCAGGCCACCAGAGCGCCTGCGCCAGGGGCAGGCTGTTTCCCGTGAATGTGCGCACACGGAAAATCACAGTGCAACTTAAAGAAAGAAAGCGTGGTGAGTTGCACACCCGAAACTAATAAAAATGGCATGTCAACTACACAGTTAAAAAAAAAAAAATTCAGGTTTGTGTCACAAGTACTTGCATTACATAAATTTTAAAGTAATGGATGCTTTACATAAAAAAGAGTCATGGTGGTTACTAATAAACAGGAGGTTGTGCCTCTAAATCTGAATCTGATGTGGTGCTCGCCACCAGAAATCTAAACACAAGAACACGGAGGCGTGGTGCCAGGTGTACCCGCCCTCCGCCCACCTGCTACCGTGGACGGCGCACTGGAGGTCGGCATCAGTTTCCAAGGAGGCAGCGCTCCCCACAGCCCTCAATCTGCCCCAACTCTAAATCCCCAGATTTCTGGACACTTTCACCACATTCTCACGTCAAAAAGAAAACCTGACCTATGGATGAGCAAAACCAGGAAGATGCGCCCCACGCTCTTCAGGAGTAAGCCTGATTCCTCTAACCTGCGGACCACAATGGGCAAGAGGTACAGACCGATGACGAAGAGCTTCTAAATGGAGCACCTGGGTGGCTCAGTCGGTTAAGCGACTGCCTTCGGCTCAGGTCATGATCCAAGGGCCTGGGATGAGCCCTGCATCGGGCTTCCCTGCTCCCTGGGGAGCCTGCTTCTCCCTCTCCCTCTGCCTGTCACTCCCCCTGCTTGTGTGCGCACTCTTTTTTTCTCTGTCAAATAAAGAAAAAAGAGCTTCTAGGAGGCGCTTGGGTGGCTCAGTGGGTTAAGCCTCTACATTTGGCTCAGGTCATGGTCTCAGGGTCCAGGGATCGAGCCCCAAATCGGGCTCTGCTCAGCAGGGAGCCTGCTTTGCCCCCTCTCTCTGTGTCTGCCTCTCTGCCCACTGTGATCTCTGTCAAATAAATAAATAAAATCTTAAAAAAAAAAAAAAGAGCTTCTAAATATGTCAGTACCACATGACCTTGTGAGAGGCACTTTCCTGTGCCTTCGTTCCCTACAATGACTAAAAACGGCAGGTGAAAATGGGGCATCTCAGGACCTGTCCAAGGTCAAATTACAATTTACAGAAGATTCAGAGATTTGGTAGGAAAGCAGAGCAGATAAACTTTCTAGCCCCTCCAGCTACTCCCCGTAATTTATATACTGTATAAAAACCGTGCTAGCCAGGAGACATTTGAGAGCTCTTCTGGCTCAGCTGGCTGGGCTAACAGGAGACAGTAAGCAGGCTAAGGATGAGCAGGGAAGAGGGCCTCCAGAGGGCCTCCAGCATCTAGCTGGGACAGAAACAGCATGGGTGGGATCCAGTGAGATCACTGTTTTTTGTTTTTTTAAAGATTTTATTTATTTGACAGACAGAGATCAGAAGTAGGCAGAGACATAGGCAGAAAGAGAGAGAGAGAGAGAGAGAAAGAGGAAGCAGGCTCCCCGCCGAGCAGAGAGCCTGATGTGGGGCTTGATCCCAGGACCCTGAGACCATGACCTGAGCCGAAGGCAGAGGCCCTAACCCACTGAGCCGCCCAGGTGCCCCGAGGTCACTGTTTTTAACTCTTTAGGGTTAAAGCAGCTTCAAGAGGTGGCAACAAAGCATCCTTCGGACCTGATCCACTCTGAGGCCTACCTTTCTAGGAAGCCACCATCTTCGTCACCGAGAGGACACAAGGGGATTCTGGCCCGACCACCATCGTTTCCAAATTATTCTCCACATACTGACCTCTTATTTTGGTTATATTATTGTTTCTCCACAAAGTCTGATTGATTGGGGCACCTGAGTGGCTCAGGAGGTTAAGCCTCTGCCTGTGGCTCAGGTCATGAGATCTCAGGGTCCTGGGATCGAGCCCCGCAGTGGGCTCTCTGCTCAGCGGGGAGCCTGCTTTCCCCTCACTCTCTGCCTGCCTCTCTGCCTACTTGTGATCTCTCTCTCTCTCTGTCAAATAAATAAATAAAATCTAAAAAAAAAAAGAGGGAGGGAGAGAGAGAGACAGACTCTAAGCTATTTGCCCAGGCCTCCTTTGTGTAGAATGTTCGGCCTCTCCTCTGCCTGGATAACTCCTATTTATACCTCAATGCCCAGCCAAGAGGAGTAAGCTGTGATCTTGCCTCCTCCCCAAGCTGGGCTCCATGCTCCTTCCTTCCCTCCTTCTCAGATTTAATCACACTTTTCCACAGATTTATGAAGCACTTGTATACACTTCCCACGGTATAATTACACGGAACACCATAATCTTTGTAGCCCCGATTTCTGGCATATACAGGCCATTAAGAAAAGTGTGTTGACACATAACCAAGGATATGCTGAGTGCTGGGGCTGCTATGCAGGACACGGGAATTCACTTGTAAAGGGAGGGGCCAGAGCTCCACTGTCCACCCAAGTCACCTTCTCCATATTGTCAAACTGGAATTCCACCCGGGGAAAAGCCAGACTTGTGACAAGAACAGCAAATGGAGAACGAATCTCTGCAACCAGGTGTCAGCCTACTGAGCAGATGGGAATTACTAATCCGGGCCTGAGCACATGGCGGTACATTCTGAGAAATGAGGTGGCCTCTTCACTTGGGGGGGG
>ML110234.1:17634-29736 GCA_003697995.1 Taxidea taxus jeffersonii | reverse complement strand
GGGCACCTGGGTGGCTCAG
This sequence comes from Taxidea taxus jeffersonii, assembly GCA_003697995.1. Lineage (NCBI taxonomy): Eukaryota > Metazoa > Chordata > Mammalia > Carnivora > Mustelidae > Taxidea > Taxidea taxus. Next base: position 29,717 of record ML110234.1, on the reverse strand, counting down.
TGGGTTAAAGCCGCTGCCTTCGGCTCAGGTCAGGGTCCCGGGATCGAGCCCCACATCAGGCTCTCTGCTCTGCGGACAGCCTGCTTCCTCCTCTCTCTCTCTGCCTACTTGTGATCTCTGTCTGTCAAGTAAATAAATAAAATCTTTAAATAAAAAAATAAATCTTAAACCAGATTACATAATTCTAGGTATAGAAAACTTTCATGAGACCCACGCATTATTATTTCAGCCCTTATATCACAAAGAATTTTTCCTGATTTTGAAACCTTTGTTTCAAAAAGAAGCTTAGGAAACTAGAAATAACATAGAGTAGACTAAATTTGAACCCTAAGCACTTCCATCCATCTCCTGATGACTTCCCTTCCCTTCCCTTCCCTTTGTGGCCACTCTGTTCCACCCCCACAGACCCTCCAGCTTTCCCACCATATTAAAAATTTTGCTGAGTAGTTGCTGAGATGAGGAGCAGAATTATTTTTCAACTAAATCTCTCTTTTTTCATTTCCTCTTGGAAACTTTATTGTTGTCTAGCTCAATGTAGCACAGAGACACAAGAGATGTAGGAAATACTCAGTGGTTATTTATCAATTAAATAACATTTTGTTTGTGGAAAAATACATTGTTGGATCAGCTAAGAAAGGATTTATGTGCTTACTGACACCATTCACTTGTGTGTATATGTTTATATATATTTTGATCACCTACCTTATGCCAGGTACTGTGCTACATGCCAAGAATAGAATATTAAGTATATAGATAGATATACATATCATAGAGAGAGAGAGAGAGAGAGAGAGAATATTATGTAATGTTAAATAAATCTTTGATTTTACCTAATACTCAGTGATTGTTTAAGTTTAGGTTCATATGAAAGAATTCTAGAAAAATACAGTGGTAGATTAGGTCTTCATTATATAAGGCACCCAGAATGCCTTATTTTTTTTCCACCCACCACACTTGCAACTCCCTATCCATACCCTTAACCACTGACAGGTATAAGTGAACCCCAGAAATCTTGCCTTAAATAAACATCACTTGAGCCTTAACTTACATTTCCACATTCCTCTACGGGACATTGTCTGAGAGCCATCCTTGCTTGACCTTCTCCCTTTCCCTTCTAACCTCCTTCACTCTTGCCAGTTTTCCAAGGGATGAGTTCCTCCACCAAACACTTGGACATGTATTTTCATCTCCTAATCTTCTTCTAGTATACTTGACCTTAGGCAAAGTTTTTCTTCTGTTTGCAACATGTTGATGATTCTCTTACACTCTGTGGCTTTCAGTAGCAGTTATGAATGAAATAATTACCTCTCAAGGACCACTTAAGAACTAGACTTCAAAATTCTTAACCTCACTAATTATTACATAATCCCTTTAAATCTGAAGTATTTCTATACAAAACTGGACTTTGCAAAATAATAGAAAAGAGTTTATCAAGATTCACCTACTGTTAAATGAAAAACTCTCAAACTTCACTGGGAACAAAGTAAACTAACCATAGCACATGATAGCATTACATATTAGTTTTAGTCTAATTGAAATAACTTTTAAGAGTCAAATTTGAGTAGCTTTGGACAGTAATGTTGAAGTATGAGATTGTAATACTCCAGATATCCCCAGTCGGTTGTAAGCAGAGTCTGACAACTTTATGAATCTGTGATAATAAGTAATGGCCCATTGGGACTGAACTGAAAAACCTACACACCTAAATTCACTTGGGAACTAAATGTCAATGATGCCAAGATACAAGATTTATTTTGTCTTTCACTGTGAGGGCAGGCTGAAATTTTAATTAGAAAATATTCATTTTTTCAACATATCTGCAGAAAGCTTTGATTTTACCAAGAGTCCTGCTCTTCCTCCAAAATGTAAAAGGCATACTAGCTAAATTCTGTTAGAGAAAATATTAAAATAGCAAAAAGGCTGTTTCCAATCCATTACCTCTGCCTCCTCCCCCATCACCTCCACTCACTCCTTTCCAGCCTGTATCAGGTCAAAATGATCTGAAGCCTTTGGCATGATGTTTTAGAAAATTCTTCCTATAATCCACCTGCTTAATTTTCTGCATTACAGAGGATTTGTATGCATTTTAAAAATAAAATATTCTGTTTTCTCATACACAATATGTATAGTTAAAAATCATTTGCTCATTTATTTATTGATTCAATACCAGATATTCTGTGAGTACCTACTAGGTTCCTGGTACTGTGCTAGGTGGTGGGTTAAAGAGATGAATTAGACACAAAGTCTGCTCTCAAGGAGCTCAAGTTTTTGAGCTCAAGTTTATTTATTTTTTTTCTGAGTATATTTGACACAGAATGTTACTTTAGTTTCAGGTGTATAATATAGTGGCTCATCATTTCTATATGTTATTCTCTTGAAGGAGCCAAGTTTTAATGAAGAGGCTGATGTATATAAAAGCAACACAAAGATTGAATCAGGGAAAAAATGGAATATATGCAGACCACAGATTTGTTGCTTATCCATTGAAAATAGATATATTGAGCTTTTTAACTTAGCTTATTGGTGTTACTCAATAAAAGAATGACAATAAACCATGGCACTGTTTAATAACCACAAAAAATAAGTATACTGGATATATTACAGAAGTAGTGCACTTAAAGCAATTTCTTCTCTTTCACCTGGAAGTTAAATCTCAGGCCTTACTGTGAAGTTCAGCCTGATTGTTTTTAAGTAAATGGATAATTCCAATGAAACACAGTAGGTCTCATAGTGGTGGCAGGAATAAGTACACTGAAGACCAAAAGATGGTGGAGCATCTTCTCTGCCTAAAGACTGGCTTCCCAGGGGGAGAATCTTGACTTGGGACCTGCGGGGTGTGCATATAAAGCTAAAAGTTAGAAGATGGGGCAAGAGTATTCCAAGAGCAACTACAGATAGTACAAAGAAGTGAAATGGTGTATGTATTCAGAAATGGTGAAACAACAAATGCTGGTGAAGCCTAGAAATGTGGCTAAGTGACACCTTCTATAAGTGGCATGAGGCTTTGAGTCTGATGACTTATTAAAAATGGGTGTCATGCTTCATAGCTATCATTTTAACCACAGTTTTTGCTTAGGTGCTTTATTTATTATCTCTAACATCCAAATACTTCAACCTATGTTTTGTTTTTTCTTTAATTTGGATAAGGGAATAAAGGCACTAGAGCTTAGTTTGTCTTCTCCTTAATTTAGATGAGAAAAGGAAAGCACAGAAAGGTTAGTGCATTCATTCATCCATCCCTCATCTATCCATCTAATGTTTACTAATGCCTATATGCAGATACTAGATGCTGGTGCTGAAGGAGTAAGAAGTCCATTCCCTGTTTTCATGGAACTTAGGCTGCAGAGCAAAACAAGCAAACAAACAAAACTGATATTATTAGATAAGTAATTCATTAAAATGTGATGTGGCAAAAAAGAAGTAGAGATTTCTATGGGTAAAAATAGAAGGGTCCAATAAGAAATAAAACTGAGATTGAATACTAGTTCACCAGGCTTAATGTCTGTTCTTTTGTAATGCTTTGCCACCTCAGTTCCAACAAACAATGTTTTTTTTTTCCAAATGTGCAAGTGTGGAGACCCAGTATCATCTTTAGGTGGTACCAAAAAAAAAAAAAAAAAAAAAAAGCTTGCTGTTTTTGATAAGCATGTATGTATTCAATTTGCTTTCTATTTTTGTCAAGTAATATGTTTTCCATTTATGGAAGTGATATAATATTTTCTTCAAAAATATATATATTTAAGCAAACATAGTGATCTATTTAAAGAAACATATCAAGTAAATAATAGTATAAGGATGCACATGAATATAATGGAAACCCTAATTGAATTATGAAAATTTTCTGGTTGTGCCAATTGTGCAGATGCTGTAGTTTATTTTCATTCTGATTATTGCTTGTTTCGGATTCCTGAAATGAGACCTCTACTATTGACCCACTAAGCATTTGGTAAGTACAGTGTGGTAGTTCATTAAAATGTAAATTATCTTAAGTGTTTCTTTGGAAATATACAGGGGAATATGGGAATAATGAAGAACAATGAGAAGCATCCTCTTTCCCTCAGGAACTTTGCTTCTCTAATAGTTTGAACCTTATCCATAGTCATGAATCTAAAGAGGAAACTCTCACAGTGAAGAAAAAAAAAAAAAATCTGGAAGTAAAGCAAATGAGCTGAGGGCAGCAGTGTGAGACTTGAAATGCCATCCAACTAGAAGAAAGTCATCGGGGAATGCTACTGTATTTAATGAAGAAAACTGTACCAGGGTTAAATGGTTTCCATGTTTAGCCCTAATTGGGTCATGTGGCACATTAACATGTTTCTCCTCAAGTTTGCCTTTCTGGAGATGTATAACTCAGGGTTAGATCACTTCCAGAAACAGAAACCTGACTATGACTAATTTAAGCAAAAGAGGCAATAGAGTGTTCCCCACTGGTTTCAGAAAAACATTTTGGGGAAGGATTCTTTCTGGGTCATACACCCATATCTAGATAATTCCCTGAGACCAGGGATTGATTTATCTTAGCCTGAATCATCTGTGGTAAACAAGTTGAAAGGCATTAATGGAAAGTCATGGAAGTATATTGGCAGATTAAAAGAAAAAGTTGCTTAGGTAAATCAATATAAAAGTAACTGAAAAGGATGGAACAGCTGGGAAACCATGAGATTTGCTCCCATGAGATAAAGTTTGAAATCTGTGGACTTGTTGTTTTTGTATTATAACCAAACCCCATCTTTCTCAAACTGGTCTTTCCCAAGTCATTCAAGACAAATTTTTTTCTCTGTGAAGGGTTTGCCCCAGGCTTCAACCTCCTGGAATGTCCCATAGCATGGGACATTAATATATGCCCCTTCTTTTTTTGAAATATGTCCTCCTTTTTAATCCAGAATAATATTTTCCGGGTGGGGGGTTGTCTTCTGATAACTCCTCTGGTCACTTCTTGATCTCTCATCCATGTCCATGCCTTACATCTTAAATAATAATTTCCTCCAGGGCCTTGTTTTCAATCCTCACATTTTCTCGTTCAGCACTCTCCTTTAATATAATTAAAACTAGAAGCATAGCTGACCTGTGGATCTTTTTTTTTTTTTTTTTTCTGTTGAGTACTCCCTACATACCAAATATTATAATTGCAGTTTAGAAAGATGATTTGATCTTTTCTACTCCTGGCTTTCAATTCTACCTATATGTTATTGACTTCCAAATACATATCTCCTGAGTCCAGTCCTGAATACTTATATTGCCAAAGAAGTAGTAGACTTCTCCCTCGTGACTCACATTGAGCTCAAGTTGTCCCAAACCAGACCTGCTCCAAATCTTTTTTGTCTTAGTAACCACCTGTGTCATCTGTTTGGTCATCAACCTGTAAGACATTGTTGATTTTTTAGTCTTCCTCACTGGCCACTGTACATTAATTTTAACTACAAACATCATCTGTCTTCTGGGTTTATTCCCTCAGCTTTTGCTTTAGTAAAAATTCAAGCCAATGACTGTTTTTGCAAGTACAGTTTTATCAGAATGCAACTACACTCATTCATTTACATGTATTCTATGGTTGCTTCCTTGATACAATGGCAGAATGAAGTAGTTGCAACAAGACCCAATAGTTAGAAAATCCTAAAATATTTAGGATTTAGCTCTTTATAAGAAAAGTTTGCTGAATCCTGCTCAAGGATAAGCACTCATTATCTCATCTGGACCAGTGCAGTGGTGTGCCATGTTGTCTCCCAGTATCCATTCACCCAGGCCTAACCTGTCTTTCACATCTACCACCATTTATATTTGCCTTGTGAGAGCCTGAGTTTAAAATAATGCAAATACTTTTGTGGATTGGCTGAGCAATTCTTACACTGTTCTCACCTAATGGGATTTGTGTGCGTGCATTCCCCTGACAGGTAAGATGAGTACTAGGATGCCAGCTTGACTGGGTCGTTCCTTCTATATAATTCATACAAAGAGACTAGCCTAGATTAAGGATGGGTTCTAAGAGGCAAGCTCTGATGCACATTCATTTGTCAATTCTTACAACATACTTGCTGTGGTGGCCCAATGGCTAATACAAGTCACATGGCTAAGCCTGGGATGAATATGAATGACCACATGGGAGTGACAGCCCCAGGAGGTGTGACTGACTGGGGGCTGGCCAATGTCAGTCTGCTATACCTTCTTAGCATACCTTCAAGAATTTTCTCAATCTGGACTCAGATTATAATTTTCAGTTCTATTTATGACTCTTTCTACCAAGCATTTGTTTTTAAGGGACTGTCAGCTCTTATATGAACAAAATCCCTGAATATGTTATGCCTTTTTAAAATTCATGCTTTTACTCATTTTTCCTTCTTCCTTGATTTTCTTTCCTACTCATACCTTGTTTCCACAAGTCATGCCTGCCAATCCTAAGAATTCTTCAAGACATACTTTAAATCTCCCTGCTCCTCTGAGGCCCTTTCTGGCTGTCTGTGCGGACTTGATCTTGTCTTTCTACCAGCATGTAACCACTTATAGCAAAACAAGGCAATTATCACCTTGTAACTCCTTTCTGTGTATGTCTCCTGCTACCTTGATAAAAAATTTCAGGAAAGTAACTTTGTCTCAGTCAAAATTTTGTATGTTCAAATCCTAAAGTGATATCGTCTATTTTAACACATCTTGAACACTCCCTTAGTGACTGGGGCCAGAAAGTACAGCAGGGACCTGACATTAAATCGTTTAACATCCTGAAGACAATATAGAGAAAAAAAAAATTCCAATTTCTTTCGCAGAGTAATTGCTGATTATGTTGGAAAATTTTAAGGGTATATAATACATGGTGGTGACAGAGGGTAAAATTCTCAGCTTTATTTCAAATCGCAGGAAACCGAGATGAGTCCAAAAGCATTTGCACATAAAATAGAATGGGATTATGAGCTTATTCAAGCAGGGAAGGAGGTTTATCTGCGATAATGCCTTAGTGCTGGGAAAAATAAAAGTGATTTCTTGTTAAGCAACATGGATGTTGAGAAACCATGGTATTTTTAAGTCTGTAGTGGTTTCTTCTTTTATTATATTAAGTATGAACAGATAGCTTCGACTCAGCAAGCATTGTTAAGCACTTTCGGTTGCATGTGTAGCAAGGAGACAGTGCCTTGGAAGAAATAAAACGTGTTTATATATGTTCACACAAACACTCTCGTACAAATCTAAAGATTTCTTTCTACTTAAAAGTTTATCTGGGAGAGAAATTATATACATATAGATAAGACACAAAAGAGAAGATGAGCAATTATTGCCCCAAAAGTGCAGAAAGTTCTGAGAACAAAGAGGAAGAAAGAAGTTCCAGATAAGATTTAGTTAATGGTTGCAGTTTTACACATTGTTCCTTAAGACATGAAAATTACTATAAAAACATAAACTGCAACATTTGGGCTAAATAATAACTTTAAATCAGACCTCATACATGATCAGCCTTCAGGTTAAATACGTCTAAAGTGGGTCACTTTTATCCAGTTAATTGTTACCATTTTAAAAACTAGGAAATTTCAAGTAAAAATATGGACTTCTGAGTTACTGAAAAGTATTAGGGAATGTGGCAACATAGCAGCTACATCCCTTTATGCCAATGAATGGCGTGAGCTAAGTATTAGTCCTTTAGACTGGGCATGAGCTGCCCAGGTCTCCTCCTCCACCAAATAATTGCACCTGCCCCACTGTATGCCACTTAGATCTTATAAACACTGCAGTTAGCAAGCCCTGAAAGGCTTAAATGTTATTGTTTTGACAACTAAATCATGTGGAGATATTGACATTAACATATTCTGTTACATTGAAAAATTCTCAGCTACATTTCCTTTACTTGTTAATTATTATCTCCAGTGTTATGTGTCCAGGTTACCAGAACTTCTAGCTGAGAAGCTGTTATCTCCATAAGAATTTTTTCTTCTTTTAAATGGTATGCATTAAATTTTCCTCCCCATGAAATGAAATAGTTTCTTTGACCAGTTGCTTGGGTCTATTGTAAAAATAAAATCATACCAGAAGAGGTAAATTAGCATTTCAGCAAGAATATTTTCACTTGTTGTACTGTAGTTAACACAGTTGCTAGGCAGATTTGTGGGTGATGAAACCTTCTAGAACATCATTTAAACTTCATTTCATGGCAGGAGTTGGGGCAGAAGGTGTTATGTGAGAAAGTAACTTGTATAATATTAATTTGAGTAAAGGAAGATGCTCAGGTTAACAAAATTTTATTTCAGAAAGACAATAATACATGGAAAATTACATGGAAACTTACAGTACTTTTAAAGCTACAGATGGACCAGTTCCCAACAATGACATATATAACACAGAGACTATTCCTAAATTCACCAAAAATAACACTACTTTTGCATAGCCTCCAGTGATATCCAAGTTGGACTCATAAATGCCTTTAAAATTTGGTCTTTGTTTTAGCTCAAATTAATTAGTTATAAATTACTGAAAAGAGAGACATATAATTGAAGCAACGATGACAGGCTTTTACTAGCAGTAGTGTGAATAACTTAACAGAGGCCCTTGAAATTTAGTTAATTTGAACTCTAATGGATCATCATACCTATAGAATATAATTCATTTGATGGCAATTGCTGTTCATAATAGGAACTCTTTATGAAAATTGGATATTTGAGTTAAAGTACAGTCATAGCCAAGAATAAAATTTATTTGATCCATAAGACAGACTTCATCAAGAATTAAATGTTCAGTCTTGAGAAATCTACATTAGAAAATGAATTATGAATGGTCTTTCAAAATTGAATGCATCATCTTATGTGTAACTTTATTTTTCTTTTGGTCATTTATGGTGTAATTTCTACAACCTTAGATGCAAACATTTTGTGTTGTTAATTAAATATAATGTACGTTTCCATTTTGTACGTTTAGTAGATACACCATAATTATTTTGGGCCTCAAGAACTTCCTCCTAAAATTAGTAACCCTACAAAAATTCACTTTGGAAGGTTTCCTTAGAACAGTAGTTTTATATAAGGGATACAAGGCTTTAAGTTCATTGTCCCCAAATGGCTTAGAAATGCTGACTAATTTGGTATTAAGATTTGTAATATTTGTATAAATTGGTTTTCTCTTATATTAAAATACCCCATCTTTGTACTGAATTACATATGCTTCTAAGTCTGCCTTCTATTACTTCACTTCTGTATGTATTTAAATTATGTATCTAGTATTGGATCTATATGAATGTGGTACATAGAGCCAGATATATAGTGGATACTCAAAAGGGGATTGTCAGAATTCAACGGCAATGTATTATATTATGTACTTATATACATACATACGGATTTTGAAAAGTTTTCAGCTTATGTAAACTATAATCACTTAAGTTGTCAGTATAATATGAAAAATTTTGAGATACTATTTGAAAGCAAACACTGATATTTAAACTTTTTATATTAGGTAATTCCACTGCTTTACACACAAAGTAATTTGGTAATTACTGAGAGGTTAAAACTATCCTTTAATGAACAACATTTAAGTCATTACTAGATGTAGAAAGAAAAAAAACGTTTTTTACTTTGATATGTAGTGATTATTTCTAATATAACAATTTGATATTCAGGTTTCAATACTGATAAGAATAATTTTAATGATGATTACAATGCTTGTAGACTGTGGATCAGAGATTAAAGAAGCATTTATCTCTCATATTCTATGAAGGATCCCTTCAGGGAAATTAAACTGAATAATCCTTCAGTGTCCTCCAGCTTGAACCTATGATAGGAAGAGAAGTTGTATCCAGTCACTATTATTTGGATGAGATGCACACATTACAGTTAGAAACTACTGCTTTACATGAAGGGAGGCAGCACCATGTTGTGTTGAAGAGTATGGCTTCTGAAGCTACAATGCCTGGCTTCAATTCCTGGCTCAGCTCTGTACTAGCAATGTAACTTTAACAAGTCCCATAACCACTCTGTGCCTTGGTTTCTACATTTACAAAAGTAGATGTGAAAATTAAGCCTCCTTAATAAGTTTTTCATAATAATTGAATGAGTTAATATATGTAAAATTCTCAGAACAGCACCTGGCCCTTAGTGAGCTCCATGGAAATGTTTCATCAAAAAATAAGTCTTTTTTTGGAATTCAATATTAATATAAATAAGACCCATTTTCAACCTCAGAACCATATATTTATGCATGCATATGATAATTTAGAAATCTGTCGCCTACTAGGGAAAGTAATAATGAAAGCCGGAGGGTAAATGGCTGTGTAGCATTGAACAAGTCCTGACCTGTGTTTTCTCCAGCTATGAGATGGCAAAGTTGGTCTCCATGATTTCTGAAGAACCTTCCATCTTCAAAAAAATCTGTGATTCCATAGATTTGTTCTGCTGCATTCAAGCAGAATATTTTATATTGACAGTACACCAATACAACGAAAGCAAATAAGTAATTCATTATGGTCCTTGATAAATAATAGATGATTGAAAACTATTGAAGGAAATATGAGCTTGTATCTGTCTTTATTTTCTTATATTTCAGTGTCCATAGCCAGGGGCCCCATATCATTGGATTAATTAGGTATAAAACTGTGCCCAACAATGTATTATTTGAATAGTCATTGCAGTTTTATGCAAATTGAAAGCTTTCCATTTAGTCTGATAGCATCAAGAAGGACTCTATAAAATTTGAAGATTTGTCTTAGCTATAAATGCAACTTTCTTTCCTTATTACTCCACCAACATGTACACTAATGGAAGTGAGAGATATTAGATCTTGTAAAAATCTGGCCTTATGTTATTTTATTTTATTATTTTTTGGTATGAAAATCCTGAATATAAAGATATTTGAGAAAATAGTGGCTAATTAGATCAAATCTAGATAATGTGTTAAAGGCTTAAATACATCAGTTTTACTCAATATACTGTAAATCAAACTCCTTCCCTTCCAATTTATTGATATACAAGATTTGAAGTTTAGGTTATTAATATTGGTTATTAGTAAAGCAGGAACACAGAATTTCAACAGCACAACCTTATATTTCTATAAAACTCTTACAGGTTATCTCTAGTCTGGCCTCTACACTGATAATTTTATTGTACTGTGCTTTTGTAATTTATCATCATTGAACATATTCCTAACATATAACCATTTTATTTCTATCCTTCTCTATATAACACTGACATAATATATCATATCTTGAATATTGAAAGAGGAGCTTGAGGGGCACTTGGGTGGCTCAGTTCACTCAGTCAGGTGAACATCTGACCCTTGGTTTCGGCCCAGGTCATGGTTTCATGGGTCATTAGATTGAGCCCCGTGCTGGGCTCCATGCTCCAGGGGAAGTCTGCTTGGGGGTACTTTGCTCTGCTCCTCCACCCACTCGTGCTTTCTCTTTCTCAAATAAATAAATCTTAAAAAAAGAAAGTAGGAAAAGAGCTTGCTTGCACTCTTCCAGCCCTCCTTATATGGGGAAAAGAATTGAAGTAGTACTTCTGTCTTTAAAAGAAAATTATAATTATATAAATTATAAAGAATTCTTTAAAAATAATTATAAAGAGAATTTAAATGATAAATGTGTGTCTTAGAGTCTGACACTTAGTGACTCCCAAGAGTACTTTAAACTTGGGTATACTTTGACTCAGGGTTAGACTGACAACATGTTTCCCAGACCTAGTGAATTGAGAGAGCCCTAGATGCAAGTGGAGGTTATGCTCAACTTTGTGCCTGAGGAGAAATGAAGTGAGATGGAGGAAGCAAGTAGATGAGCAGAGGAACATATATGACAGATGGTGAGTTTCTCAGGATCACTGAACCCTCCAGGCCCTGAATCTGCTCCAGAAGCCCAGCCCCACACCTGTTCCCAGCATCTTTCCAATAATTTCCCCTTTAGACTTAAGGCAACCCAAAACAAGATTTCAGTTAGTTTCAACCAAAGGAGTCCTAACTTGGGTCTGGTTTGTCAAGAGACTGCTCCTTTGAAATGGTGACTCTGTAGCCTCCCCAAATTTTCAGCTTTTTCTAAAACCAATGTATAGAATGTCTGATTTATATATTCTATAACACATACATAACCAGTTTCAGAAAACCTCATGTAATAAAATATTTAAGCTTAA
>ML110234.1:0-17234 GCA_003697995.1 Taxidea taxus jeffersonii | reverse complement strand
TACTTGTTCCCCCTTGCAATTTAAAGTCTTATTTCCGGGATGCCTGGGTGCCTCAGTTGGTTAAGCGGCTGCCTTCAGCTCAGGTCATGATCCCAGCATCCTGGGATGGAGTCCCACATCGGGCTCCTTGCTCGGCAGGGAGCCTGCTTCTCCCTCTGTCTCTGCCTGCCTCTCTGTCTGCCTGTGCTCGCTCTCTCTCTCTCTCTCTGACAAATAAATAAATAAAATCTTTAAAAAAATTAAAAAAATAAAGTCTTATTTCCAACTTGATACCCTTATCCTGCCTACAATAATCACAGGAGTTGGCCAATTCCTGTGGTTGAATGACTCTAATTCTCAATGGTATATCCGTTCCTCCCCAAGAGGTTTTTGACTGACTTCCTTTCCATCATGCTTAGAATATCTCTGTGAAACAGTCACAATGTGTGTCCAGGATCCAAAAACAACTCTGTTATTGTTGTAAGCTTGAAGAATACATGATATCTTAACAACTGTAACAAAGATTCTTGTGAAAAAATCTTGTGAAAAGTTGCTTTACAAAGTAGTATAAACCATTAGTGCTGTAAACTTCTCCTTGGTTTCTTTATGCTTCATACTCATTGGATTCTCAGTCTTCATATACTGATCGATTGACCTGAGTCCTGATCAAATGCATTAGTTATCCTGAGGTAACTTTAACCTCAACCATCTGAGTTTGATTTACTGCCACAGAATCAAGATCACGTAATACCTTGAAAACTGCTGGGCATATCTTGAACTTCATTCAAATTCACAGTGTAATCTCAGTGGTCCATTCCTTTGCAAAGTCTGTATACTAGAATAGGTAAGTAGAGCTTCTAGAATTTAACTAAGAATTAATATTTCTGACTGAATATGTAGATATTATAGGACATGCATTCACAGTGTTCTACTGATGCCAAGAGTGCTCTGCCAGTGTTATGAGCAGAATTCATATTAGAAGTTGCTGCTTTCATTTCTGTGACACATACTGATGCAATCACTCTGGCCTAGACTTTTTCTTGAGCCATTATAAATTTTCAATTTGGTTCAATCTCTAGTCCCTATTGGAGGGCTTCTTCCTGACTCCACACACGATGATCTTGCAACATGCCTGCTAATAAATCCTCTAAATTACAGCATTAAGAAAAGTGGCACAGCTCTGAAATATCAGCACCAATGTCTTCACCAAGCTGAGGATTCAGTTGGTAGAATTTAAGTCTCAGAGCAATAACTAATTGTGCTGCTTTGGCGTGAACTTCCAGTAACCTTACAGATTCATCAGACGCCTTATTCATGAAATTCCCAAGACAAGAATATTGAGGGATCCTGTTTAACACTGTATAATTCTGACCAAGGCTTTCTATATTCTTATTATATAAATACATTATGGAAAATTAGAATAGAGAGGCAGCACCAGTTCTCACAATCTAATGATTATTCTACCCCACAGACACCTCTGACATTTTGTGTATAGTGTCCTTTAGCATATGAAGGGACTATAGGATGCCATCTGTCAAGGAACTCTTGCATATGGCAAAAGACAGCCATTCTTTTGATATATATTTGATCACAGGTTAGGTTTAAGCGTTATGGAATAGTGACAAACTGATGGATTGAGAGTTGGAGGGCTTGGGTTCTATCTGCCAATTTTATGATCTCAAAAAAAAACAACAACAACCTTTTGAATTTAAACTGGCTATCTTAATTTAAAAGGAAAAGGATAGACTTGAAGATTTTTAGGTTCTCTTTGTTCTAACATTCTGTGAATAGAAAAAAAGTTATCAGCTTGATAGCTATTGTCATTCTCCCCACACTCTGTGTGTCCTGTCTCAGTCAAGATGACTGAACCTCAATAGTGCTTGTCTATCAGTGACACTAATAAGACATCAAGGAAACAAATGTGTCACTGTGTTTATCCATATTCTGTCTTGAAATTCATTTATCCAGTCACATACAACACTATTCTAATGAATCATATTATCAAAACAAAGCCTACCATAAATAACTACGTTCTCTGTTTGCATCTCCTTCATAAAATTACCAGGGTTTATTTATGTAAATATTTCTCCAAGAAATAGCTTCCAAGTTGAGTATTTTTTCTGAAACCAAATTCCTCAATTTCATTTAAGAAATTGAAAATAATGTTCTCAATGGGAAAGCATAAATGAAAATTCCATAGGGAGACAGTAGTCAAAAGCTTGACGATATCACTGCCATGCCAAACAGGACTTCTGTTGAAGAGGTAGAGAGATGTTTTCTCATATCTGGTAAAATTGAGGGAAGTTGTATGTTAGGATCCAATCTACATATTATTGAATATATATAATGGAAATGAAATCTGGCTTATAATACAAATGGAAGCAGGAACCATTTTAATACTGGTACTTTAGTATATAAGTATTACATACTTATAAAAAAAATCAGGTCTGGGCTTGATTTTAAAACAAGTAACTTTTTTTTTTTTTAATAGTTACATACTTTGCATGCTCAAAATATTTAAAATTCATTTGATCAAAAATAACTTATGCTACTATTATTTTTTTATTTCAAGTTTTTATTTAAATTCTAGGTAGTTAACATATACTATAATATTGGTTTCAGGAGAAGAATTTAGTGATTCATCACTCACAGTGTTTAATGACACTTTTCAATAGCACAGAAAAATTATACAGACCAGTAATAGAAGTAAGTACCTCAGTTAAATACTTCAGTCAATTAAGGTCATCATATTTAGCAAATAAAAATCTGGGACATCCAGTTACATTTGAATTTCAAATAAACAATAAATAATTTTAATGTAAGCATTTCTCATGCAATATTTTTGATATTCTTATACTAAACAAATGTTTATTCTTTATCTGAGAGTCAAACTTAACTAGGTGTTATGTATTATAAGTGAAAACCTTCTTATATATTTAGAGATCATTTTTTTTTAATTTTACTTTTACAGATTTATGTATATGAAAATCTGGGGAGTCATGCATTAGCTTTAACACTGATTACAATAAACATATATTGATAAATCAAACACTATGAATAAAACATAAGAAATTAAATGAAAGATATTTTCTTTTTTGGGAAAGGAACTTGCTGAATATAATATTTTACAAGCCTGGGAAGTTCCAATTCAGTTTTTCTTCTCAATAGTACAGTCTAGCATTGATAATATTTGAATAATTAATATTATTTAAGTGTATAATCAATAGCTCTTGAAAGTCGCTACCTCTTACAGAATGTTCAAACTGAAGATGACAGGAATAAACATCTGCGTGCATAACTGGATTTGAGTGAAAAGCCAATATTCATATTCAGAAATATCCTTTCACACAATAAATTAAAGTAGAACATTATGGAAGATATTTGGAGAAATTAGAGTTTAGTGGAAAAACAGAACAAACCTAAAAGACAGAGAAGATTGTATCTTTTTTTTTTTTGAGAAGATTATATCTTATGAATGTAGTTTTGGAGTATGCTCTTTTGCAAACTGACTCACTGGATGTTTTTAATAATCTCAGTATGTTTCTCATGACTTCATTGCATTCTTTGAATATGTTCTAACATCAAATATTCTTTGAACATCCCACTCTTAATTTCCAAGTTGGATGAATTGAAAGGACCACTGCAATAGAAATCTGTTTTCCTTGTTTTTCCCACTATTACTTCCCCATCCGAATCCTTTTTGTGCATGCTAGTCATAGTAATGTTTGAAAAACCCAAATGTCATCTACAAGACATTACTTAAAAGTCTCTCAGAACTTTCTTTTGTCTTGGGACAAAATCCAGAGGTTTAACATGGCTTGAATCGTTTGGCTCTTCTTGCTCTCCAGACTTACCACCTTCACCTCTCCTAATCTTCACTATGTTCCACTCCTACTAGACAACTCTGGAGGTGTCAAAATCACCAGGAAACAGGCTAAATCATCCCTATTTCTACATTTTAGATTGATCCTAGAATCTCACATTGGGATAATCAGGGTTATGGCCACAGATAATGGGATAGGGATCTAGGTAAGAATGTACATGAATGCTTCTTACTCTAGATTCCACCCTGAGAGTATGTCTTATGCATTGACATTCTTTATTATTTAATGCATTTACTGCATTCCTCAATTCTGTTTTTTTTCCTTAATTTTAGATTGGTTACATAATTATTGTGTCTTACTACTTATTTTGGTATTCTTGATCTTAGACTGTTTTCTAACTCAAATTACCTGGTCAGCTGTTTTAGGCAATATGGAATTTTTATAAGGAAAAGGTGTAGTCTTCCCTGAAACCAACTTTCAGCCTAGCCTAATCAAATAGTTCTCAAACTTGACCATGCATCAAAAATAAATGAATGGCCTGTAAAAACACAGATTGCCTGGTCCTACCTCCAAAGTTTCTAATTCCACAGGACTGGATTAGGACCTAAGAATTCATGACTTCCTACGTGATGCTAATGCCACTGATATAGGACCAGAATTTGAGAACTCCATTGCTCTAAGTAAATTCAAATCCAAAATGTGCAAAATGGCAAATTGTCTCCTTAACAAAAAACTAATACTTTTGCCAAACCCTATTTTCTTTCCTTAGATGCCTAAACTCCATTAAAAAAAATGCTTAAGATATCTTGTCATATTAATCCTTCTTTACCTGAAATTGTTTCTATAAGATAATTTCTCTTTTCTACTTTCAAGCTAACTCATTGGAACAGATGCAAGTATGTCTATGCATATGTTCAGTATTTTCACCCTTTACCTCATCAACTTATTTTTAAAACTAAGTGACACCCTCGTGCGGTATAGGGCAAAAAAAAAAAAAAAAAAAAAAAAACAATATAATGCCTTCTGCTGCTTCATCCTTAGCAATCCTCCCCTCAGATTACTTGCAACCTCCCTCACAGTCTGTCCTGCTCTCACCAGGCTCTCACCTGTCCTCAAGATAACTCTACAAACACAGTCCTAAATTCAGTTTGGAAGGCTGTAAGTGATCAGCAGTTTGTGTCATGAATTGACCTAAGAATGAGTCCCTGTTAAACACAATCCCTTCTGGAGGAATGAATTAAAATTTTAATCTACCCTAGCTTCTCAGTTAATCACATCTGGAGATTTCATTTGCCTACAGCTAAATTCCTTTGTTCCTAATTCTTAGGTGGCTTGATTTTCTTTGTTAAGGACTAAAAAAAACCTAAAAACTAAAACAAAATACATCAAACAAAAAATCATCATTGAAAGAATGATCAAATGCTGCTAACAGAATTGGGTAGAGCAGGAAACAGCAACAGGGATCCAGTCCCTGACTCAGTCCAGGCATGAGCAGAAGATATCCAAAGAGACAGGATGGAGAGTACCTGAAGGCTTTGGCAATTTTAGCTATATCTAACTATTTCTCCTCCACTCAGCTCCCACTTCTAAATTAGTCTCTGTCTGCCAAACCTACCTATTCATCCATAACATCTGAATGAGCACATTCATTCATTCTTTCACCAGACAAAAATTTATTGACCGCATTTTATACCCTACAGATTAAGTTAGGAACTTCTTATATAAGAATTAGATACAATTCTTGACCTCAAGGAATTCACAGAATAGAGTGGGAAACAGATATATAAGGAGGTAAGATGCCAAAATTTAGTGCTGTGATACACCTCTGAACAGGAGAGTGTTAGGAACACAAAGGAGAATAATCATTATTCCTGGAAAGGAGAGGGGTGTCAGAATTCATGAAGAGATGATACCTGTGTTGGACCTTGAAAGCTCGTCTGCTGCTGGGAGAGGGGTGGGAAGGAGCGGTTACTATAAACAACACAAAGTGAAATACCCCTCTACTATAAGGCTATTGGATTCAACAAATGTCATGAGCTTAATTAGTAGAAGAGTTCTGTCAAGAACTCAGGCATTCTCATTGCAGGTCCAGTCTTGTTATACAATCCCAAGTTGGATGTTTCCTCTCAGCATAAAAGTCAAGATGATTGTGTTTAATTTAGAACTTTCTGGCTACACAGTTTTTGTTTCCGTTTTTGTTTGCCTGAATTGCATAATTAATTGTACTCTAAAATCTTCCAAGTGAAAGACAAGATGAGAGCTCTCTCAGGATAGTCGTCCAGGATTCCACACATCTTTGTGTTTAGGCACTTATTGTCTATTTATTTAAAATTTCTGTTTTATGTGGAGGGAAAAACAATTAAAAAAATTTTGTAACTTAAATCCACCTATGTTTATTCCCTGAGCTCTTATTTGCACACTTTAAATAATAACCTGAGATTCATTCCATATTTACATTAAAATTTTCATCATTTCATGGGAAAGTTTCAAACTTTTTCTTTGGGCAAAAATTTTAACTTATTGAAACTAGAGATCATTAAAGGTTACCATTAATATCCTTAACCATGCTATTTAAAGGGAAAAAATGGAGATTATTCTCTGTTCTAAAACTCTGAACTTTTCAGCAAAATGTAGTTACCATGAATTCATAGGTTTATTCACAAGTAACAATAAGTCATAGTAACAGTAGTAGGACAAAGTAATACATAGTAAAACAGAGTAAGAGCTCAGAAGATCCAAGGTAAAGGTTATAGTAGTTATAGTCTATTAACATAAATAACCATGTATGTCTGTTCTTAACAATAATTATCAAGCTTTGTAAAAATAATAATCTTTACAAGCAGCTTCACTGGAGAAGCAATACTGCTCTTAGGGAAGACAACACAAGATTGTAGAAACAAACTCCCAACATTCAGGGACTTAAAAGCTTTCTCCTGAGGCACCTGGGTGGCTCAGTCTCTAAGCCTCTGCCTTTGGCTCAAACCTTGCATCAGACTCCCCACTTAGCAGTGAGTCTGCTTTTCCCTCTCCCACTCCCCCTGCTTGTATTTTCTCTCTCTCCCTCTGTCAAATAAATAAATACATAAATCTTAAAAAAAAAAAAAAAAAAAAAAAAAAAAAAAAAAAGCTTTCCCCTGGTGTGACCTGCTTCATCTGTTTTACAGCTGTATATTTAAGGAACACTTGGCTTCCACTGTAGCCAGGGCAGGGAAGAGAGGGCTAGAAGTTTCCTTGGACATTTTTTATATGCAACACTTCTGCCCATAAGACTGACTGGAATGCTGGGGTGCCTGGTGGCTCAGTCATTAAACATCTGCCTTTGGCTCAGGTCACGATCCTAATATCCTGGGATCGAGCCCCACATCGGGCTCCCTGCTTGGCGGGAAGCCTGCTTCTCCCTTTCCTGGTTCTCCTGGTTGTATTCCCTCTCTCACTGTCTCTCTCTCTCTCTCTGTTAAATAAATAAATAAATAAATAAATAAAATATTTTTAAAAATGACAAATATATCTACTAATTCTAATCTAGCTTCAAAGGAATGTGGAAAAGGAAAATCGTAAGCATATAGCATTCTCCTAGCTGAACCTTAATTTAACAATGGCACAAAATCAATATTCTTCTCATACTCACGCCTTGTTCTACCCAGGTCCTTCTCTAATCTGCAGCTTGTCTTCACTATTATCTGACTACTATAGCCTCTGAATTAATCAATATTAAGGAGAAAGAGGAGAAAAAGGACAGGGGCATGAGGAGGGAAGAAGGAGGAGAAACAGCTATATTAGAATCTTCCTTGCCTTTTTCCTTGATACCCACTGCTACTATTCTGATGAAGGTACTGCTTTGTTACCTGCCTGGTCTGACTCTAGCGAATATTTATTTGCTAAATAGTGCCTGATGACTTTTGATCTTCTATGACAGTGAGGGGGTGTGGAGAGGGAGGATTTTCCTTCACCTAATAAACAAATCAACCTATCATTTTAGTCTCATTCAGATTTTTCTGATTTGTGAAGCCTCCCCCTGAATTTTAGGGTTGTCAGAGAAGTACATTTCCTACTCTCTTGATTACATGAGCTTTTAATCTACCTAATTTTTGTTTAGATCATTCTCCACATTTCTCTGAGTTCTCTTCACAACTGAATTATAAACTTCTTGGTGAATTGTAAAACTTGTCCTACTAATGCTCACTAAGCATTTATTAAAATAATTGATTAATTCATTGTTTTACACAAATCATTTTCCTCATATCATTTAGCACATTATGTATATGACACTCTCCATAAGCATTTCCAGATTGCCTGGTTCTCCTTTTAAATGCTTTAGGATAAAACAGTGTCTGTGGAAGGAGATATGTAGGTTAGATTTTAAACATGTTTTATAATTGCAATTTTTGTTTTATAATTTGAGTTTACTTGGAATGAGTTATATCTACTTTATATACATTTGATTTCCAAATACATACACACAGATTTTCAATGCAAACATGAAATTCTCTTCTGCAGTTTGGCAAAAAAAATGTGTGTGTGTGTGTGTGTGTGTGTGTGTGTGTGTGTGTGTGTAGAGAGAGAGAGAGAAAAGCTAAAATGCAACTCCTTGAAAACTTTCCCCAGTTTTCTATTCTAATTATATGCAAGCAGGAACAATGAGAAGTTTGGGGAATTTAAGTTGACAGTGTTTAGAGAATTATATAAGATAACAGCCCAAACAAAACTGAAATCAAAGTGTATTACATGTACTATGTAGAATGCTGGCAGAAAGGTTTTGTGTTTAAAACCTCAGGGGGAGTTACATCTCTTATAAAAATTGATAAAAACTTACAATTGCAAGCAACTTTCTTGGATTGGAATTTCTTATTTTTTTTAACCAAAATGGACTAAATCCTATCAAACATAAAGCTGTCTTCTAGTCATTAATGTGTGTGTGTTTGTGTGTGTGTGTGTGTGTGTGTTCTCTTTTTGGTATTTATCCCAGAGGTTGTGCAGGATACATTCACTTTTTGGAGTGTCCTAGAATCCACACAGTGGGGAGATTTAAGCCTCAGTCTCTAAGGATTAATGCAGTAGATTCAGTTGATCAAAGAATTTTGCTAATAAGACTTAGAAAAAGTCGTGTTGATGTGGAGTTTTCCAGGATTAAATGTTAGGTTCCTGGGAGATTTGTTTTTTCAGATCTGATTCTTAAACCAATAAGATATACTCTCACTGTGAAGAAGTACAGAGTAGTGATGATAAAATAAAGACTATGAAAATAGTCTGTCTTCTCTGGAGAATCCTAATGATCTCACGTCTGCCAATGACTCCTCTTTCTTCATCTGAAGACATTGTCAGTAATGAGCAGGCTGAGATCTGGGGCTTCCAATGCTACTGGAATAGATTTCCTCTCACAAGGGGAGGCTTGGGGTCTACTTGAAGAGTTATAAGGACTTTGAAGGCAACACAGTTCACTGTTCTCTGTTTTCTATCCATAGAGTAAATTCTCATAAAAATCAGAGAGGGAGAAATATCCCAATCTTAAATCTTTCCAGAAGAAAAGATTCATTTCCTTGGAACCTTACTGCAACTTTGGGCAGTTTTTATTTTCTTGCTGGTCATCTCAAACCTTCCTACCCCATATTGCCCAAGGTGTTGTATTAACTTTAAAAAGACCACTTATGGAAAGTAGTCATTACATCATCAGCTCGAACGTTCTCTTTTCCAGACTGAGCATACTTTATTTCTTTGACTTTCCCTTAAAGGCCATATGTTTTCCTACATTCATGTCCCCGCCCCCCACTAAACCCAGCCAAAGTACTGCATTTCCTGTTAAATTTAGTACTCTTTCTAAATGGTTATGTTGAGTAAAGATGCTGAGTTCAGTGGTGATGTAAATGAATGGATCAGGAAGAAATCAATGTCAGTAGTTTTGGGGTTTTTTTTTTTGTTGTTGTTGTTTGTTAGTGTTGTTTTATGGGTACCCCCACCCAAGGGAGGGAAAGGCCATTATCCTTCTTCCTTTTGTGTCTTATCACCATTTATCAGACAACTGGCCAGGTTCATACTGACTGTGGTCAAGGAAGACATGTCTTTTCTAAGAACAGCAAAACGGCCCTTGGGAACATCAAATTTATTCAGACTACTAAATGCCACACAGTTATAAAAATATTACATGTAACATTTTTCCCAACAATTTTAATTTAGTTATGGAAGTAAAAAAAATGCTGATAGAAAGGAAGAGAATGGTTTTGTAGGAGAAAGAACAATAACTTTGGGGTTGAAAGAACTAGGTTATAGTTCTGGACTATATACATGTGTATGTGTGTATATATGCATACATGCATATGTGTATGTGTGTGTATCTCCTCTAAATAAGTGTTTACTAAGCCCTATCGTGTGCAATGTGCCATGAATTTCCCTGGGAACATATTTAATCTTTTATACCGATTCTAACCCCTTTAGTAGTCCTATGAGGTTGTTTCTGTTTTGTGCACAGTGAACCTAAGAATAAAAAATGCTG
Organism: Taxidea taxus jeffersonii; assembly: GCA_003697995.1. Lineage (NCBI taxonomy): Eukaryota > Metazoa > Chordata > Mammalia > Carnivora > Mustelidae > Taxidea > Taxidea taxus. The sequence continues at coordinate 6,944 of ML110234.1, read as the reverse complement.
GATATTTTCCTCATGTCTCATAAGTAGCATGTGTAGAAGTCAGAGCATGGCAGTGTTCCCTGTCTGGTCCTCATTCTACCACATCAGAAATACTTGCCAATAATACCTGTAAAGTAAGTATGAATTCAATGTCTAATGCATTCCTTTATGATCCTTTTTAGCTCAATTTTCTACCTCAGTACTTTTGTGGGGCAAAATACTTGGAACTTCTCTTTCCCAGTATATGAATTTATAATGTCCAGTAGTTTGCACATATGTGTGCATAGATAGTGGGAGACCTAGATGAAAAAAATGAATAAGTTGTGATATTGAGGCAGTTTTGCTCACAAACCTAAATTTCTGGAAATGGTTTATAATAGAATTTCCATGTTCATCTCACTCTAACTTAAAAAAAATGGTGCAAACTACTATCTCATTTTCTCAAATGTTTGTGTTCCCCAGTTTATAGATGTGAATGGAGTATGCTTTACTGCCCAACTCCTTCCCCTTAGCTAACCTAGAGGCTGGATCCTGGATGAATACAATTTTCTGAAGTGTGTAGACCGAGGAAGTTACTTCTGTTACCTTAGTTATTGCATTGCTTGTAAATCAAAGTAATTTAAAGAGAGCCAGCTTTCCAGTCATGCCATTGCCGAGTTCCAGTGTGGCCAAATGTGGCAGACATTAGAATAATAGACAGCTGCTTTTGCTCAGCAAATTAATAACTCTTAGATGTCTACTTTTTAATTTCCCGTACATTTCATATCGAGCCCCTCCTTAACAGTGTTCTTTCAGCACATTTTTCATGTCTTTTCCAATAACTTGACCATTATGTTTTTCTTTTAACTGTGAGGTTAACATTGTTCTCGCCTCAACCTTTAATTGTATTGGCGATCAGTGCTTTTACTGCATGATTTATTTAGGTTTTATGTGGCTTGAACCAGAGTTGACTCAGTTTAGGTAGAAAAGACTTGCTACAAAATGGACCTTGTCATTTTAATCTCTCTAAGAACAGTTTTATTATCTGCTATTTCATTTTGTGGTTAGTGTCACTAAACCTTATTTTGTGTTCCAAAGGACTTTGGTTAACCCTCCCATATGAGGTGTGAGAGCTAGGATGCTCTGGCCTTCATTCTTAATTTTCCCTTCAAGCTTTTCTCATGTCATCCCTCTTCTTTTCCATATCCTCTATGATTCCTTCCTTCTAAAATAAATAGCTTGCCCAGGATTGTGCTCCCTCAGAAAATATCCATCTCCAAGTGATTTAAGAAAGTCTGTATATTCTGTCCATGACACTTTTATTAAGATTGAAGTCATTTTCTTATGTGGAAAATTGTCATGTAGTTAATCAGAAAAGTACCCCCCTACACATGCACACACACACACACACGCACGCACACACGCACACTGTCCTTTGTGCCTTGTTTTATCTATAAGCATGTATACCCATGTTCATACACTGGGTAATTTGTAGATGTCCCCTGCAGTATGGAAAACACTTACTTAAACATATGTAATCCCCGTAACAACACTTTCAGATTGGCAAGAATATGCTGCTTTCCTCATGTTGCAGATGAGGAAACAGACCAAGAGAGTTAATTGAACTATCTAGGGTCATATAACAAGTAAACAGAAGAGTGGCAAGTCTGTTGTCATTTCAAATCCAGATTTTTTTTGGTGCTACATCAACAGATTACACTTGCTAAAATGATCTTTTGTGTTGAATTGCACACACATTTCAGGACTCTAGCTTCATATCAAAGTAAACTTATTATTTCAACTTTAAACAACTTTTCAACAGTACTATGGACAATTATGATATAAGATCATTGAATAGTATTATTAATTCTTATCTTTGGTCCCCTGCAGAAGCCTTCAGAACTCAAGACAATTCTTTCTTTCTTCCTTTCTTTCAAGATTTTATTTATTTATTTGACAGAGAAAGAAAGATCACAAGTAGGCAGAGCAGCAGGCAGAGATAGAGGGGGAAACAGACTCCCCGCTGAGCATAGAGCCCAATGCAGGTCTCGATCCCAGGACCCTGAGATCATGACCTAAGCTGAAAGCAGAAGCTTAACCCACTGAGCCACCCAGGCGCTCCCAACTGCCTGTTTCTACTATACCATTTCTCACCCTGGCATATTATCTTTCATGTTTAGTAATATTAGAGGCTGTAGTATGTACATGAAAAATATCTAAGGAATATAAGCCTTCATAATGTCATTTAATGGGATAGCTTCCTTGGGAGATAGTTAATGTGTATTGGTTATTAGAATTTAGAACTGCATTTAAGAGTTGAAAGTGAGTTTTAAAAGTGTTTGGGAAGCATCCTTTATTCAAAGCCAGCTTTATTATGTTTTAAAATAGATTTATAGTTCACTAATCTAAAATACAAACAACATACCCTATAGTGAAAGTAAAATGAATATTCAGTGCAGTATTTAATTTTTAAGTTAATTATGGTATTTTTAAAATAATTCTTTATTATCAAACTATGTATATCAATGTTGGGGACATCTGAAAGATCATGTCATAAACTCCAGTACATAGTATCTGAATGCAAATTTTTAAAAAAATGAGATGCATTAAATCTCAGTAAATATACTTAATGATACAATTATTATTGCTGATACTTTGAATAAATGAAATTTAAATTATGCAGAGGACTCTAATTTTCTCAATAGTAAGAAGACAAGATAATTGGAAGTTAATGAATAATAGAAAGTATACCTCCATGCAAAGTGTTTATAACAATTGTTTGCCTCAGTGAGTATTTAGTAAACTAACTTCAGCACTCTTTTTAACAAACAATCCAACAAACATTTATTGGACATATACTACTATTCATTAGACCCTGAAGATACAAAGACAAACTCTGCTCCCTACCTTTAAACAACACCATTAATAACAGCAACAACAACAACAAGAAGACTCTCATTTGGATACAGCACACTCTGTATAAAGAATGAGATGAGTGAAACGTATTTTGAGGACAACAATGGTATATAGAGATTCATTCTGATTCTATTAGCAATGGATTGAAGTATGTTGGAGTTGGGGGATGTATAAGGTGCCATGGGACTGAAGCTGAAGGATGATCAGAAAGGACAAGTCTGATAGAATGAAAAGAAGATTAGATTTGGGTATCCTAAAGTCTGTATATATCCATCTTTTAGTCATAAGGACATTAACTCTTTCGTTAAATAAAAAACAAAGTGTGTTTAGTATACTCAAAACTAAAATAATTATCTTAGTATCAGATTTAGATATTTGCAGGTCTTGGATGAATATATCTGTGATTATTGTAATTGTCAGCAACTCATCAGGAAAACACAGTGAGTCTTTTTAGAAGCTGGTTCTTTCTTCGGAAGGAACATGGAGTTGTGGGAGTGGACTTCTCTATAGTGTTCTATTTTTGTTGTGATTGATGCTGTTGAAGACCAAGTAAATTATTGCAGGTGATTAAAGGTATTGGTTTACAATTCAGTTGGGTTCCAAGCTTTTTTTTCCTGAATCATTATTTCCAATGTGAAAACGTCAGCGAGTTTTCAGGGTTGGGAAGCATGGTTGCATTTTCCTTTCCTCATTACCTATGCCTGTCCTATGAGCTTATAAGGCAAGTCTTAGAATGTAAGTTTGTAGCAGTATAAATATGTAACAAAAAGGAGGTTACAACTAAAGAGAACTTTGTAAAAGCATATTGTATAAAAAATGTCGCCTGTTAAAGTATTTTATTTTTTTATTCTCTTGGATCTTAGGTACAATAGATGGGTAGGAAGAGGATTTTTTTTTAATAATCTTGAAGGGATTCTTTAGTTGGAGATCTAAGAAAGATAACAAAAGAATCATTTGAGAATAACAATCCACACAATTAACTGAAAGAAAGTAAGCGGTATGTACATTTCAATTATATTTAACAAGCAAATATAGATGCAGAGAATTTAGGAAATTGTTCATTAGGATTCTGGTATTAGGATTCCTGGTCAGTTAGAACCCCAGGGAAACTGTGCTTTCAAAATATGGCTATTATTGCATGTCCATTTTTATCCAGCCTGGATTCTTGCTCCTCTGGTGTTGTCCTACTTCCACTGATGCTGACCACCTTGCAGTGCTACTACTGTCTCATTCTTACCAAAATTTGCTTTAAATATATTTTATATTTCGCATTTCCAATATCACGTAAGCTTTCAAATTATATGCTAAGGCTTACTCTTGAGCCCAGAAACAATTTCCCTGTATCAGTTTGCATGCTACCTTCTTCCCCTGTCTTGGTTTGCATGCTACCTTCTGCCTTTGTGTGGCCCTTGTCTCTTGTGTGTTGCCTGAAACTCTAGTCCTATGTTTATGTATTTCCAAAATGTAGAAAAGAGAGCATCAGATCCATGCACATATTTTTTGGACAAGAGTCATAATGGATGCTGTGCTGGCCCAGTGACTTCATCCTTTTTATTACATCCACTGTGATGTCTTCCTCTATAATAATATGTATGCTCCAAATAGCTTATCTTAATAGTCATATTCTTTTACTTTCACTCAAAACCAAATATCTGGGTTTCTATAATTTTATACAAGGAATGTGTGCATGTCTTAATACTCTTTGGTTGCCTTAGCTTCATTCCCAAAAACGTGTGTCTTATGCATATTATTTATAATTATTTTGATCAGCTTTATATTTTTCCTTTGACTGAATGATCCATTAATCTGTCTCTCATCATTACCCCGGCACATTGATGATGCAGTTTTATCAATCCCCTGCATGTTCTGTCACTGTACATATCTTTCTTCCTTAAAAACAAGTTTATGTGCATGCATTCACAAGGCAAAATTCTAAGCAGTACAAACTTATACAAACATTCCAGTCTCCCTTCATTCCTTCCCCACCTCTCATTCCTTTCCTCAGAACTAACCATTTTCCAGTTTAAAATATGTTTTTCCAGGCATCTTTCTGTCTATTTGCATATATACATATGCATGCAATATGAAATAGACACAGATATGCTAATTTACATAAACATATATATTGTTCTGTAATGTACTTTATTCATTTATCCATATGCTTGATAGGTGATTATATGATAATGCATAAACTTCTGCCTCACTCTTTTTAACAACTTGAAGTATTCCATAATGGAAATTATGCATTTTTTATCCACTTTCCAACTGTGGGATCTTTAGTTGAGTTCACATTTTTACCATTCATAGTGTAAAGCAATGAAATTCTTGTCAGAATATGTTGGTATTATATGAAACACATATTCTGGTAATTTCAGGGCTAAATCCCTACAATTGGAATTCTTGTGTCAAATATTTTAGAATTCTAATTTTGATAGACACTGCTAGTTACCCTACAAAAAGACTACCAATTTACACAAAATCTGTAGGTTTTTGACATTTGAAATTATTGATCAATTAATCTAAGATTTTGCCAACTTTGTGAGTGAAAACTTATATCTAATAATTTTTTTAATATTTTTTATTTATTTGACAGATTACAAGTAGGCAGGCAGGCAGGGAGATAGGAAGGGAAGCAGGCTCCCGGCCGAGCAGAGAGCCCAATGTGGGGCTCGATCCCAGAACCCTGGAATCATGACCTGAGCCAAAGGCAGAGGCTTTAACCCACTGAGCCACCCAGGTGCCCCAAATCATTTTAAAATGCATTTTTCTTGTTGTAATTGGGCTTAATTTGTTTGTTTTTTTTGGGAGCGCATGGGTGGCTCAGTGGGTTAAGCCTCTGCCTTCGGCTCAGGTCATGATCTCAGGGTCCTGGGATCGAGCCCCACATCAGGCTGTCTGCTCAGTGGGGAGACTGCTTCCCCCTCTCTCTCTGCCTGCCTCTCTGCCTACTTGTGATCTCTCTCTCTCTCTGTCAGATAAATAAATAAAATCTTAAAAAAAAATCTTATTTAAAAAAAATTTTTTTGTCCATTCAACTTATTTTATGTATTTCCTAATACCTGTGTCATGTTGTTTTTGGTAGAAAAGTATTTGTTCTAATGTAATAAAAGAGTTTGCATATATCTGATACTAATTTGTACTTACCACTAATTTAGTGGTGACTTCTATTATAATAGTATATATTTACTACTTATTTTTGTATTTCTTCCTTATATAAGTAGATATTAAATATCATTAGTTCAGAGTCCTTCTTTTATATCTTTTTTTTTTTTTTATCATGCTCAGTACTCAACACAGACATAAATAGGCACTTAATATTGATTGTCAGTTGACAATAGAGACTGCAGGGGGAAAATTAAGACAAGGGTTAGCAGTAAAATGCTGCTAGCTCAGTGCATCTCTGGGTTATCAAGTGAGTTATCAGTCCTGAGCCTATAAGACTAAAGGATGAAAGGGACCCATATACCCAGAAATATGACTATTCATTTTGGTGTGTTCAGTTTCTTCATATATAATTCATTATTTTGCACATTCACTCATCAAGTAATGTGTTTATCTTCACTCATTGGTTTAGCTATTTCCATGATAATACTCATGGAAAGATGGGTTAATGAAAAATATTTTAAAGGCTTCTCTCAGGAAAGTCGTGTACTAAATGTTATTCTATAAAACTTTGTTACATGGGTAGAGCCCTAGTTTCCTCAGGAAAAGGGGTTATATTCTAAATTCAAGCAAATATAGTAGCAGCTTTTTTTTTTTTTTTTGTAGTTCACCATTTATCTTACTTCCATCTAGCATATACTTCACTTCTGAAAACCTTTTTTCACTTATTTGCCAGGTTCTAAGGTAACACCTAGTGTGTTGCATCTCTAATTGGGAGACGTGGTTTGTGATTTGGAAGACTATGGCTTTCTCTAAATTGTGTTTTAGAAGACCTTAAGCCACTTTTATTCAGTATTTTTAATCAGTATTATCATGCAGGTCATCAGAGAAACTCTTTTTCACCCATCTTGTACATATAATCCTAAAGCAACAATTTTTAATTTCTTTTTTCTAGAAAGGGAAGGAGG
>ML110233.1:17844-35318 GCA_003697995.1 Taxidea taxus jeffersonii | reverse complement strand
TGGGGGCAGAGCCTCCCCGTCTGTGCCCGAGGGGCTCACTGTCAGTAGGAAGCAGCTCAGCAGACGTATGAATAAATTCTCTTCCGCAAAAAGGACCGAGAAGCCAGGATGCTTGCAAGCGGAAACTTCGGGGCCCCCCAGGCCGTCAGCACGCCGCCCTGCGGTGCCCCCAGCCGGGCCCGAGCTGCCGCGCCCCCCCAGCGCCTCCCGGAACTCACCTGCTCCGGTTCCCAGGGCCCCCGCAGCAGGAAGGGACTTTCGGCGCATCTGGGAACCGCAGCCCTCTCCGCCGCGGACCAGTACCCGCCCGCGCTGGCTCCGATTCCGCATCCCACCCCCCTTATATATATATTTTTTTTCTTTTCTCGCTCCTTGACCAAAGTTCGCCGAGATCGCCAGCAGACGCTGCCTCGGTGTCCCGACTTCCCGGGGCTGCGGTGGCCGAAGCCCTGCCTAGCCCAGCCGACCGGCGGTGGAGCGGTTTATTTAATTTGTCAGGATAATGGGAACGGCTGAGTGAGAGACAGAGAATGCAGCGTGGTATGAAAGAAACAAAGGCTGAAAGTACCACTATTTTGATTCCCTTTTTAAAATTACTTCCAAAGTGTGGTACCTATTGTGGAAAATAGTGCTGAACAAAGCACAGTGTCTTGGCAGTATTCACGGAGCTCACTCACCCGCAGCCGGCTCTGCCCGCACTCTCGGAGGTAGCATACACTTGGAAATGATGTATCGGAGGGACTCGAGCTCCCATTGTGTCCCCAGTGTAAACAGAAAGGCAGACCAGAGCTGAACGGCATATGGGCAGCGAGGCCGCGCGGGAGGCAGCCATTCCCCGGGGCTGGGGAGGGAGCCCTGAAGTCAGCTAAGCCCCACCGAGGGCTGCCCCGCTTCCTCCTCTTCGCCCACCGCCCCCCACGGGGACCTGGAGCCATTTCCAGAAGCTTCCTCGGGAAGCACAGGCTGGGGACGCGCCCTGCCGCCTACACTCCCAGGAGGAAGGGCCACCCAGCTCTCCCGACGATTTCCAGAAGCTTCCTCGTGGAGGGCCAGCAGTCTCCCCGCAGGCAGCAGCTCGCACAAGTCTCAGCGCACTGTACCCGGGCCTCCTGGCGCCAGGGCAGGCCCGGCCGGTCCCTGCGGCGCGCGGCGTGAGCGCACGTCCGTCCGTGGGTGGACACGGGGTACGGGGGCCCTCGTGTCACGTTCCGCTGCCACACCTTCTTCGGGGCCGCCGCCACTCGCCGCGCCCGGGGGAGGGGGCCCTGCCGCGCGCCCTGCACGACCGCCTTCCCCGCCCGGCTGGGGAGGAAGCCCTCTGACTGCTGGTTTTCTCCCGGTCAGACCTCTCCAGACGCTCAGGCCGACAGGAAAAACAAGTGAGCGCTTCGCTGCGGTCGTCGCCTCTCCACGGGGAAGCGGGCAGGATGGGGTGTTTCCCCGAGGGGGCCGTGCCTGCCTTCTGGAGACCTGCCCCAGACGGCGTCTTGGTCCTTGCTGGAGATCTGCACTGCACACGCTCACCCCGCTCCAGCCGTCCCCGTCCCGGGGTGAACCACACCTGGCCCTCAACCTGGACCTGCTCCCGAGCGAGCTGCATTTGGAGACGTGCACGGGAGCACCGCGTGGTCGCGGGCAGAGAGCACGGCCGCCACACTGCGTGTCTGAGCCACCGCGGCCACGAGCCCGGGGGCCGTGAGGGGCCCACGGACACGCGGCGGGGCTCCTACGGCCCTGAGGCTGGTTCAGGCCTCAGGTGCAGAACACATTTCACAAAGGAACACGCCAAGGCTCCCAGAGGCCAGGGGGCCTGGCCCGGCCCGTGCACGGTGCGCGGTCCCCATTCAGTCTCCTCGGCCCCACGGTTTACTCGCTCATCCCAATTCCTCCAATTAATGCGCCTTAACTTAGGCAGGAAAAACAAACAAACAAACCAGCTCGTATCTCTGTTTTTCGTATTTTGTCCCCCATATACAAGTCTGCTTAAAAATTTATCTCGTAACTGGAAGTTTGTACCTGTTCCCCATTTCACCTGGCCCCACTTCCAGGACTGCGTTCGGCTTCCGTGAGGTCAGTGTTTTCGGATCACACAAGTAAGAGATGAGGCAGTGTTTGTGTTTCTCTGATTTAGCTCATTTAGCACGATGTCCCTGGGCTCCATCCGTGATGCAGCCAATGGCAGGACTTCCTCCTAAGCAGTATTTGCGCAGGTCTTTATCCAAGCTTCTGCAGGCGCATGTACCTCTTTCCACGCCTCGGTCATCGCGACGATGTTGCTCTCGTCCTGGGATTCCTGTGTCCTGTGGTGTTGCTACGCTTACCCTTCGAGGACCCTCCGTGCTGGCGTCCAGAGCGGCTGTCCCAGACCGCCTTCCCACCCCTTCTCCGCATCCTCACCGACCCCTGTTACCTCTTGTCTTTTGATACTAGCGCGTCTTTCAGTGTTTTAAGGCTGGGCATGCCCTCTGCCTGCCCGGTGTCCCCAGCTCCTCGCCAGCACGTCTGCGTGGCTGTGCTTAGCTCGGGGTGACTGCCCGTGTCACAGTCCTGTTCTGGAAGTTCTTCTCTTTGCAGAAGAAGCAGCACACTTGCTGGTGCGAGAAAGGTGGATGACGAAATACAATCCACTGGGGTTCCAGATTCCCGTCCGGCTGCGACGGGACCCGTGGCCAGCCTCTGAGCCTCGGCTTCGTGTCTCAGAAACGGGCACCACGGGACACTCGCCCTTTGCAATAATGGGAACAGAGTGTTAGATGGGAAACGATCAGGACTGCTGAGTCAGAGCTGAAAACGGGTCCCACGAGGGGCACATCCCTTCTCAGCTGTGTGAGCATCGAGCCCACATGGGACTTGAAGGACAGAGGCAGAGCCTACATCTATGAGCCCCACGAGCTTCCAGAGCCCTCGCCCTCCTTCCCTCGTGGCCCCGCGTCTGTCGGCACTGGAGGCACGAGAGCGGGGCCTCGTCTGGGACATCACGCTGGCGCACGCACGCCGCTGCTTGACTCAAGTCTGCACACGGGGCTCCTGCGGGCTCGTGCAACAGTGTGTGTGACGGCGGGAGCTCACCGAGCAGCCCGCCTCTTGCCTTCCTCTCGCGGTGCAGGAAACGGGGCCCCTGAGCCTGGGTCGTGGAGCCGCACGGAAGAGCTCCTGCTGGGAATCACGGAATCCAGCTGGTGTCCCATTTTACAGAGGGAGAAACTGAGATCCAGGAACTTTCTTTACTACTGTTAGGAGACAAACAGGGATTAGGCCTCAGATCTCTGAAGGCCCCAGTACTTTGAAATCTCTAGACACGGTCCCTGAGACGTGGTCCCCGAGAAGCAATAGCAAAAGCTGCGACTGCAGTTGCTTCCGATGTGCAGACGTGCCAAGAGACACCGTTGTTGTCCAGAGTTTTTAGTTTTGTCTGCGAGGTTCTCGGGCGCGAATGGCTCAACAACTTGTCGAGGGAGCCATGACCGAGACGCTGCGGCTTGGTGGGGGCTTCCCCTGTGCGACTTCCCTTCTGTTTGACAGCGAAGTCCTGCGCACCACGGGCGAAGCGGCTCGGGCTCCTGGCCACGTCTGGGCCCCTCCTCGGCCCCGGGCTCGGCCCCGCGGGGCTGCCCAGACAGGCTGGTGGCGGCGGGAGGCCAGGCTCCGGCCCCCGAGTTACTCCCTCTGCGGCGCAGGGACTCATTTTCCAAGCGTCGGGAGGCCACTGACTGCCGCCGTCCGCAAGAGGCAGTGTCAAGGTTTTCGGCTTCAGGGGGTCAGTCTGAGATTCGGAGGCCGGGGCGCTGGCCAGAGACCAGGAAGTGAGTCTAGATCTCACCTCAGGTTCTGGGACTCTGGTAGGTCCCCGGATCCTCCGGCTCCAAACCTATCCTGACTACTCATGTCTATCGGCAACACCGCTGTCCTCACTGCTCATTTCTCGAGACACGTGTGCCTGTGACGTGTCAGGAGTAGCAGCCTCGGGGAAGGGAGGTCAGCGTTACGTGTGCATCTCTGGCTCCTAGGGAGAAAGATGCTATAAATTCTAGGCAGTCGAGGTCTACGTCTGCAGGGGCAGCCGGTAAGGGTCGGCCCCGCCTCGCACTTAGTCCCTGTTAGCCGAGATCTTCCCGACTCTCTCGTTCGCCTCCTGCACGTCGTGGTCTCAGCGAGGCAGGGAGTGTTAGCGTCTCGCCACTCCACTCCAGACCGTCCCGTCCGACCTGCAAGGATCTGCCATTTTGACCGAGGCGCGGGTGGGAGGGTTTAGCTACCATCACCCTGACTTTGAAAGTCTTGCCGAGAGCCGAAATAGCATGATCGCTTCATGATGCGTCTCCTGAACTCCATCTCACGTTACTGGGCTCTGGGATGTCTAGATTTTCAAACAAGGATTTCTGTTTCCCGAGGAAGAGTCACCAAAGGAGAAATTCACATTATTAGCAAAGCACTCTGCCTGCTTTGCAGGATTAAACAGCAAACCCATTTAAAAAAATCAATTCTCCAGTCCCCAATTTTTTTCAGCTCTTCTTTCTCCCCCTCTTTTTCATATGCTTTAAAATTCGCCACAGTCTTCCCTCCCAACTGCACAATATCAAAAGCTCTCTGTTCTAATCCTCTCCCGCGCTGCCTCAATTAATCACTTCTTGATTACAGAGCTTGGCGTCCTGCCCTCCCGCTCACCAACAGGCATTCTGCTTACTTGGCTTCCTCCTGCTCTGCTCTGCCGAGTGGTCCTCCTCGTTCTCCGGCTCCCATTTTCTTCCTTCATTTTCCCCGTTCCCCATTTCATATTCATGTATTCTCTCAGCCTCCTGGAAATCGACCCGCTCCCCCACGCGTTTGGCAAACCTGGGGCAGGCCTGCTGCGCACCTCTGGCTGCGGGTGGAGGGGGTCCTAGCGCAGGGTGGGAGCCACGCACCGTAGCCCGGGGCCATGTCCATGCCCGCCCTCGGGGAGCCTCCGGAACTCTGTGCAAAGGTGGCTAGCCTCCCGTTGGACGGGGGACGAGCATCCGTGACTGTGGGCAGCGCGGCGCCCTGCCTGACCTGTCCCACCGCCGGTTCTGTGAGATGTGTCCGTGGCCGATGTGGGCAGACAGGGCTCCCACGGGGCCCACCGCTCATCGTGGTCATGGGGGTGCAGGTGGTGCGGCACCTGCTTCGTCCCTCGGGGATCACTGCGCCCGCGGAGGCCGCGCTGCTGCCGTCAGACTATTTTGATACGAGATTTACTCGTCAGTGACGAGTGACTTTCATCTGAGCAGTTTAGTGGGATGGTGAAAATGCGCGACAGTGTCTGTTCTCACATAAAATAACGGGTATTTTAGGGGCGCCTGGGTGGCTCAGTGGGTTAAGCCTCTGCCTTCGGCTCAGGTCATGATCTCAGGGTCCTGGGATCGAGCCCCGCATCGGGCCTCTCTGCTCAGCAGGGAGCCTGCTTCCTCCTCTCTCTCACTCTCTCTGCCTGCCTCTCTGCCTGCTTGTGATCTCTGTTAAATAAACAAATAAAATCTTAAAAAAAATAACAGATATTTTACAATTTGCGTTTTCTCTGAAGGTCTATTTTAAAACTTTGTTTTATGGAAAAGTAAGAACATGTCTGATCCCTGTTTATGTGATTGGCCTGAAACGCAGGCGTCCTCTGAATTCCAGGAGTGTGCGCTGACCAAGGCACCTGGACCCGGGGACCCGTGAGACAAAACGGAGGGAAAATCGCGTAAGCTATGAACACCCAAACACAAGCGCCTTCCCTGTTGGGGTGTTCCAGAAGGACACGCTGGCCTTGGGGAAAGACGCTGGCTTACCCGCTCACGTGTGCCCGACAGCATGCTGAAACCTCTCACGGTCCGTCCATGACACGCTGATATTTATGGTGAAATGAACACGACGCACGAAGACAGCCTCGCGGCCAGGAGGCTGCCCTGATGGTGATGGCCCCACTCCTTGAGCCTTGAACCCTGGTTTCCTGTCCTTGTGCTCCCCCCCGCCTAGGGCTCCATCCCGCTGGTCAGGCCCCGGCGCCCGGCCACCGCGTGGCGCCCAGGGTGGGAGCCACCAGCCCCGGGCCCCCACTGAGACCTGAAATCCTGCCAAATCGAGGGTGGTCATTGCAGAACACACATCAGGTTTCGAAGATTTTCTATGAAAGAAAAGTACTTTAAAACATGTGATGTGTGTACTCGACTTGGGAGCTGTTTACGGCTACACTGAGAGAAAGAACCAGGGATGCCCCACATGCCCCCGGCTCCCATTATTCACACCCCCAGCGAAGGGACATTTGTCATGATGGATCGCACAGAGTCCACAGTCACAGTAGGCTCCTTCTCAGGGTCGTACCCTCTGTGGGCCTGGATAAACGTGGAATGACGTGTCCACCACTTCGGGGTCACCCAGAGAGGTTCCACTGCCCTGAAACCCTCCCTGTTCGGCCAGCTCGCTCCCCAGCCCCCGACAACCACCGATCTTGACCGTCCGTCGGCACAGTTTTCTACATCATGTAGTGGGAATCACAGGCTGTCGCCTTTCCTGACTTCTTTTGCTTAGCGACGTGCATTTCAGTTTCTTCTGTGTTTTTGTTTTTTGTTTTAATTCATTTGAGAAAAAGAGAGAGACAGAGACAGAGAGCACGAGCAAGGGAGAGAGGCAGGGGGAGGAGCAGGGAGCCCAATGTGGGGCTCGACCCCAGGACCTGGAGATCATGACCTGAGCCGAAGCGACGCTCAGTGACTGAGCCCCCAGGTGTCCCCTTCTGTGTTTTTCCAGGGCTTGATGGCTCATTTCTTCCTAGCACTGAATACTATTCCATTGTCTGGACGGACCCCGACTTATTTATCACTATTCTGCTGAAGGATGACTTGGCTGCCTCCTACATTTGGATGAGTGTGAATAAAGCTGCTGTAAACATCTGTGTGTAGGTTTTTGTGAGGATGTCATGTTTAAGTCATTGGAGTAAGTATCAAGGACAGATGGTTGAAGAGAACGTATTTTTAATATATTAGAGTAAATGAAGTATATGATTAAAACTAGTTTTCCTTATTTCTTTTTACTTAAAAAATGGTTATTAGAATATTTAAACTCACATTTGGGCTCTCACGGTCTCTCTCCTGCAGCGGAGGCCTGGAGAAGCCTGGAGAAGCCCGTGGAAAGCGGTCGGTGGCCGGCCCAGCAGCCATGCCACCCACACCGGGTAGATGAGCCCCAGCCGTGGCCCCGAGCCAGAGCCCACCACAGCCAGAACTTCTCGGCTCTGGGTGCCGCTTCTGTAGCTGGAGCAGAACCCAGCCAGTGGGGAGGTCTGGGGCTTGAAATCAAGACGAATTAGAGCAAAGTGAGATTCTGGAGTTTGTGTGCATCTTGGCTTGGTGATAGCGAGGCAGATCAGAGCTGACAGGTCCGGCGGAGCTCCGCGGCCCCCAGATGGCAGGCTGGTCTCCTGTGCTGCTCCTCTAGGATGGGACACACGTGCCGCAGTGGGCAGCCCATGGCCCCGGAGCCCACGACGTGAGCTTCCCGCGTATGCGTCACCACGGTGTTTGCATCTCTGGTCGCCAGACGGTCCATGCCACTCCCCGAGGCTTCCTGGCACCCACAGCCTTGTCTGCAAGCTCCTTCCTGTGAGCAGGGGCACGGGGGACCATGGTTGGGCTGCCCCGGAGGGTCTGCTACAGGAGCAGACGGTTCAGGGGCGGCGTCCAGAGTGACACCTGCGGACGCTGCCACGCTCCAAGTTCCGACTCCGGCGCAGCGGCCGCCGATCTCCGGGGGACGGGCACGGCATGAGCAGATGCCTCCCTGGGGAAAGGGCACAGACGGGGCTCCGCGGCTGAGCAGAGAGAGAAGAGGGTGTGTGCCAGTTGCTGTGTTTGTGGCCGAGTGGTCAAGGGGGCCGACGTCCCAAGGAAGCACGCCTGCTTACTGCGTGTCTTACTGGTGTCTGCCGGGGGCTATGCAGCAGGCGCCCTGGGGGGTTTGGTTACCACGCTCCCGGGCCCAAATCCTCACTCTGTGAGCTGCCCCCTGTGTGGCCTTGGCCAAGCCTCGCCCCGTCTCCTGCCTCAGTGTCTCCCTCTGTGGCGGGAGTAATAATCATGGTCCCGGCGGTGCAGGGGTTGGGACACCTGGCGAGCGAGGCCGCGGCGAGAGCCACATCTGCATGCGGCAGGTGCTGCGTGTTAGTGAAGCTGCCCTCTCTGCTGTCCTCACTGGAGCCCAGAGGGCAGAGGGCACGCATGGGGCCAGGACTCAGGACCCCACGGGCAGCTGGGGCTGGGCATTTTCACGGAGCAGCTGCCACACCGGGCCCGCCTGGGTGTCACTGGGCAGCTCTCCCTAGGGGTTTGCATTGTGTCCCTGACGTCTGAGTAGGAATCCTGAGCTTCCCGTGGGATCCCCGCACCTGGGCCCCGCTGGGGTGACCCCCAGCTCACGGAGACCAGGGGGCTGGAGGCATTCAGAGGGACAGGGTTCAAGGGTTCAAAGGTGAGGCTTGGAGAGGAGATGAACTTGAGACAGAGGGTGCCGAGGAAAGACACTTCTGTGCTCTGTCTGTCCCTAGTTGTCTCGAAGGTGCAGCGGGAGGGCGTGGCCCGGAAGCCCAGGGCTGCGGAGGAGGCGAGCCCTGCCCCCCTCACGCTGTCCCGGGAGCTCCACAGAAACCCAGACGCACACACGACAGCTTTGGGTCTGCGGCGTTTATCTACAAATTGGTCATCCACATGGGATTTAAAACAGTCCCAAAAAACAATTTTTAAGAGGAAAATCTTGTTTTTAACTGATCTTTAAACGGTTATGTGAAACGTCAAGGTCAGCTGGAGGCCTTAAGGAGAGCAGGAAGCAGGAGGCACACACTTGTGCAAGACGGGGGCTCACTGTGAGCGGCCCAGTGCACGGAGCGCGGCCTGGGTGTGCGGGCCCTCGGCGGGACGTACAGAGCCAGCACCGTCCCCAGGCCGGGAGCCTTGGCTGCTGGAGGCGCGGGAGAGGCAAGCAGAAGGGGAACCACCCTTCCTTCCATCCATGATGAGCCCTTGTCCACGATCTCCGGGGGAAGCAGTGAAGCCAGCTCCCCTCTGGGAAAGGGACCACACTGGGCCCAGGCTCTTGTCTCCTCTTGACTGTGAAGTTAAAGCCATCCTTCTGGAGACAACTTTGGAGCAGGGCCTTTTCGGGGGAGAGGCTAGTGCTCAGAAAGGTGAGGCTCAAAGTTCCGTATTTAGGGGGAAAAGCAGGTGATCCCAGAGCCCAGCCTGGAACTGGAGGAGCCCCGGCCAGCGTGT
Organism: Taxidea taxus jeffersonii; assembly: GCA_003697995.1. Taxonomy (NCBI): domain Eukaryota; kingdom Metazoa; phylum Chordata; class Mammalia; order Carnivora; family Mustelidae; genus Taxidea; species Taxidea taxus. Next base: position 26,058 of record ML110233.1, on the reverse strand, counting down.
GGGCTGGCCCAGAACCGTAGCCTCCCCAGACGGAGGGGTGCGCCTCACCCTGAGGAGGCCTTCCGCTTCCTGCTCCTGGCCAGGCGTTTTCTGCAGGGACAGCTGTTTCTGAGTCTGGACCGGTCCAGGCAGGTTGTGCTATGGCCATGCCCCAGCCTCTCAGCATCTGCCCGGGGAGATGTGTACTCAGGAGAACACGCCACTCTGAATCAGGGTACCGGACCTATAGGGTCCAGACCCGGTGGCCACTGGCTGGCTCACGGCATCATGGCCCCGAGTGGAGCCATAATGACTACATTGAACCCGGTACGATGCCGCTGCCCCCGACTGTCCACAGTGATTCTCAGCCACCCTGCCTCCAAGCACACAGACCCACTCCCGTGACGGGTGCGGCTCGGTCTGGGGACAGGGGCTTGAGGTCATTGCAGGAGAGACCGGAAGTGGAGAGGGAGGACTGTCCGCATGTCTGCTGGCTCTCAATCTGGCTCTGATCCGGTGGACAGAAGGCTGCAGACACTGTTTCTAGGGCTGGCCCGGCCAAGACCCAGGTGCCAGCCGCGCTGCCGTGGGGCTGAAGGACAAAGTGGAAATGGAGAGTATCTCAGGCTCAGTGAGGTCTGAAGGGAGTCGGGGGGAGTCAGAGGGCCTTTTGGCACAAGAAGGCTGTTGAGTGTCGGAGAGCATCCTGAGCTGAGACCTCATGTCCCTCGGTGGCCCAGGCCATCCCGCAGCTTTCTGGCCAGACCAGAAATAATGGGAGACTCGGGGATGGCAGAGTCCTCCAGGGGAAGGCCCCTAAGATGGTAGCAGAGCCGCGATTTTGTTGCCAGTGACAGGATCCACTGTGGGTAAGCAGCCCAGAAATGGGGCTTCAACCAGCTTCCGTTGCACAGATATGCACACCGTTTCCAGAGGAAATGTATCGCGGCCCTTTCAAGGGGTTTCTCGGGCTGAACAGCTGTTCCACCATCCAGACTGGAGGGCCAGCTACCAAAGGCTGTGGTAAGGAGCGTCTTTCTGACAATTTTGTGGAAGAAAAGATCATCTCAGTAGAGCCCACTTCTGGCTCAGGCTGCTCGCATTCGTGAAGACGAGAAGGAAACCTGGGATTTGCTGACTCTCACCCTTCCTTCCTCTGGGGAGCACTTGCTGGGGCCTCTCTGTGCCTGACTGTGCCCCAGACCCTGGAGAGACGGCCTGGCCGCTGTCCCCTGCCCTCGTGGCAGGACGAGCTGAGGGCAAGGGGACCAGGCTAATAGGGAACAGCTGCCAAGCAGCGGAGACATCTGTGGGAATTTCCTCGGCCCCAGAGTGCTCAGGCAGAGGTGGTGCGTGGGGGAAGCAAAGAAGTACATTCAGTTTGCTTTATGCTATGACTTACCCGAGGTCCAACAACATCATTTTCTGTATTTCATAGATATTGTTTTCTTTATTGCCTCATTCAGCAAAAGATTTGAGATGGCTTAAGATGATCCACAAATATAAGAAGATTAAGTAAGAGGGAGTCCACTACATTTAGCAAAACTGAGGTAAAATGCATAAACCATTTTATATAACAGGAGGCTTCTAGTGGAGCTGGGTTCATCACTCCGAGTGCAGTCATTGAAAAATACTGAACTACAAAAAAAACAAAAACAAAAACAAAACCCTGAACTACATACATAAGAAAATAAACAGCCCATTGTTCCACCAATCAGATAACTCCACCCACATAAAAATAATTCACACACAACAAAGAAATGTAAACATTATAGAAAAGTACAAAATGGAAAGTGAAATCCCTCAAAGCCACCACAATTTCCCCCAAATTCCTAGTTCTGCCAATGTTAACCATGATAACAATTTCTTGTGTTCCCTTTTAGGAGAAATAAAATAGAAAAGGCAATCTATTTTTCTTAACTCTCCATAAATCCATCATCCATCCATCCATCCTCCCATCCAATCTCTTCATCTACCCATCATCCATCTCTCCATTCATTTACCCATCCATCTCTCCATCCATTCATCCATCTCTCCATCCATCCATCATCCAACCTTCATCCATCCATTATTCATCCATCCACCCGTCCATCCAAAATCTCCATCTATCCATCCATCATTCATCCATCATTCATCCATCCATCCATCCATCCATCCACCCATACATCCAATCTTTCTATCCACCCACCCATCTCTCCATCAATCCATCATCCATACATCATCCAACCATCCAACCATCTCTTCATCCAACATCTCTTCATCCATTCATCATCTATCTATGCATCCATCATCCATCTCTCCATCTCTTCATCTATCCATCCATCCATCCTTCCATCCATCTCTCTAATCTCTCCATCCACCCATCTATCCTTCCAATCTCTCCTTCCATCTCTCTTGCCAACCATCTATGCCAGGTTTAATTTTAATGAACAATCAAGACGTCTCTAAGGTTTCAAGAAGAAGTGCACAGTGAGGTAGTTGGGGCCATTTTTATATTAGGCCTGATTATTCCTGAGCTCTAACTTCTCCATGACAGGGTTTTAATAGGAAATACGCATACCCAGTCTTCTCAACTTCTCACTGTGTTTTAACAGTTAAGAAAATGTTGGCAAGGGCTGGTATTATTTCTCAGGGAATTTGCAATCTGAAGGTGTTTTTATGAAAAGTCGTAAGTGGAATTTTAGTTGGCAGCCTATATTTGTGTGGAATTCTCAGGTGCATGAAAAGTGGGGCCTGTGGCTTCCTTGACTGCGGAAATTTTATCCAAGCACAAGGGGTGGGGCATGTCAGGGGAGCCTACTCTCCTTTACTCAAAACCTCATCAGGCTCCACGAGGCGGGGGATGTTGTATTCGGCATTGGGGGAGTCACACTAACTCGACGGACAAACAAACGAATGGATATGAGGAGAAGCACGAGGCCATCTCGAACAGACGGGGCTCTGCGAAGAAGGCTGATTGTATCACCTGGGTTGAGACGTAGGTGAAGGTCTAGGTTTGATGGGGCCTAATGTCTTTAATAAAGACACGAAAAATTGCAAACATACCATTATAAATATAAAATTCCATACAGAGCTTTGGAAGGGCCCGTGGAAGTGAGGGGTCCCGCGCTTATACTTTCCTAGCTTCACGGTATGTCGGTCTCTGCCGAGGCCTGAGCACGAGGCTCACGTGACCGTGGGTTCTCGGGTTTCCGCAGGGCTTCCCGCTGGGGGCTGCTTTTCTCCTAGAGCCCGTGTCCCAACATCCGGAGACAATTTGATTGTCCCACCTGGGGGCTGAGGAGGTGCTACGGGCATCTGGCAGGTGAGGCTGGGGTTCCTTTCACCCACACGACACACCCCAGCCCCAGAACAAACAGGCTCTGGACCACGACGGCCCCGAGGTCGAGGCTGGGAAGCCCCGAGTTACCAGGAGTGACGCGCTCCTACAGAATGCCAAGTTCAGCCCGAAGCGCGTCCAGCCCGTCGGGCTCGAAATACCGTTTATGGGGCGACTCACAGACTCGGTGCCGTCAGGGTGGACATAAACACTCGGCTGCCTCATGCTGGCGGCCGCCACCCTCTGGTTCCAGGCTCCTAGGCTCTTAGAGTCCCGCTCGCTCAAGCCGCGTGACCAAGAGGACTGTTTACAGCTTGTCCTTTGTACTCGGCTCCCAAGTAATATTGAGATCTGCCTCCAGACGAAATTAATATATTTTAATGCTTATGCCCATAAATCATTCATCTCGAAATTCGCATCTCTTATGAATAAGTTCATCATCTTCATTCACGCTTTGTCACAAAAATTAGGAGTTTAGCTTTTCGAAAATTTCATTTTCCACTTGTCTTTTACTTGCAGCAAGATAGTAAACCCACAGATTAGCTTTTCTTCAACACAGCAGAGGAGGACGGACCAGAACGTGACACAATCAAACAGATTGCTCGGGGAAATGGTTCCTTTATTTAAAGGAATTAGGCAGCCGCTGTCCCAAATTACAGCCCCCTCGGCCCCGTGAATGCTCCTTAGCCTGCAGGGAGTGAACGGCTCCTCGCGCCTCTGACAAGTGTGAACGCAAACACCGTTGCCTCGTGTGTGACCGAGCCCACGGCCCCTGGCTGGCCTGAGTCCAGGCGGCACCACGAGGCCGAGGCTGGTCCCACGTCCCACGCACCCGTGGCAGCCCTCGAGGCAGGGCCCCCGGGGCCGAGCGCCCTCACCTTGTGCTATAGCACTCCGGCTGGCTGGGAGCTGTTCTGGCCACAGGAGCGCGCCTGGGAAGACGCTCTCGTCTCGAAGATTCACTGACAGCAGGGACATGCAAGGGACAGCCCGGTGGCACTTTCGTGAATGGAGAAAATCCGCATTCAAGTAAGCGCGTGGAGCACACTGACATCACATCTATTTCCAAAACAATTTTAAAACAAATGAAAGCAAAAGCGTGAAACGAATTTACCCGTTTGCTGCCCGGGGTCGTTTCCACTGTATGAGTAAAGGAGCAAGGTGAATTAAAGTCACCCCAGGATTTTACTTGTAAGAGGTTAAAGAAGGTGGTAATGGGCAGATTAATTCTGTGGGGAAATGATGTTAAATCTTTCTGAAACCCTGAAATTTCTCGAAAGCATTCTCGCTGCTTTCTTGCATTGCCGCAAATGCCATTGCCTGGCTAGATAATCTGGCGTCTTAAATAACTTTGCACTTAAGCCCCGTCAATTTGATCTTCCAAGGTTAATTGATTATTTCAACAAGCATTCTTGCCAGAAAAGATCTGAGTGCTGACATCTTTTCATTAATTCATGCTGTTTGGTGAGAAGGTGAACCTCGGAAGGAGCGGCTTGGTTTAACGCTTTCCTAACTGTGCCTCCCCGAGCCTGGACACGCAGGTCAGGACTCAGCCTCGCTCAGCCGAACCGCGGCCCCGTCTGCGGCAGCGAGCCTGCGGACCCAGACCCCCACACCCCACACCAGGGCTTCCCAAACACAGATGTGCGTGCCCATTTTGTAATAAAACAACAATTTCATTTCGACCGCTTCCCTACGGCTGGCGCTCAGCCTCCCCGGTAACGCCAGACCATTCATGCGGGACAAAGCCTGCTCCACCAGCGACCACGTTTGCCGTTGGCATCCTTCTTTCCAAGGGGCAGCCGGGCCCCCGGAGGACCATGGCTCACACAGACAGTAACCTGCTCCAAAGTCCGGATCTCTGTCACGGGCATCAACACGGCGCGGGCAGTCACGTGTTTCTCAAACAGACAGAAAGCAGCCCCCGACCTGCATCTTCCCGAAACCCCTTTGTGGCTGCAGTTCTGCTTCTGAAAGCAGCCATGTGCAGTCCCGAATGCCGGGAGGGCAGGGGACGGCGGACTTCCTCCCCAGCAGACCGCCGCCAGCTCCCCTTTCCCTCGCTGCCATTCCTGTCCAGTCGGGCTTGGACAGCACAGGGAAGGACGTCCCTTCGGCAGCCAGTCTGGGGCCGGCAGCTCCCCTGCCGCCTGCCCCACGCCCCTCGTGCCAGCTTCTGGTTCAATGCCTCCCTCGGTGGTCCCCTGCCCCGCGTGCCTTGGCACAGCCTGCGCTCCAGGGCCAGGAAAGGGGAGGGAGGCCCGGTGCGGGCAGCACCGGCAGGGTGGGCAGCGCCGGGCAGAGGCTGGGAGCGCAGCCGCGGTTGGCAGGGATCCCCCGCCCTCCCTCTGCACGCTTCCACATGAAAGCAGCCGGCCACCCCGAAATTGGAAGGAGAAGGCCACAGCTTTATTTACATAACACAAGGGATAGGACAGTCAACAAGCATTAATCATGGTCATTACCCCAAAGTCATACAAAGCAGCACTGCTGACCGCTTCTGCAGCTCGTGGGTTAGTTTTGTTCCTTTTCTTCCTTCGATGATAAAAGGGGGAGCAGGATGAAACTGCTGGAGCCATCCAGGGTCCCCCGAATCCAAGCACGGGCAACTCAAACACATACGGGGGCTCGCCGTGCGGCAAATGGTGCAGAGCAACCAGGGCCGCGCGGCGGAGGCCCCCGACCCACGACGTGATGGGTGTGACGGCCGGGCCGCACGGGGACTCCAGCCCGGTAGGGATCCCAGGGTCCGGGAACATCGGGGACTGTTACTAGACAAGTGTAATTAGGATCTACCCTGCTGCTCCTAACAAGGATTTAATTAACTTCCAGGCAGGGTAATTAGCCTTAGATTGCGGCTGATTTCCTTCCTCACCTTCTGCTGACGCGTGGCCTGCACGGGGGCGTCCCGCCCGCTGACAGCGTGACGGCTAGCATCGGTGGCGGGCAGACTTCCCAGCATCTGGGAAGACGCAGCCCGGCCATGAGCTTAAAGATGCCAGAACACGGCCGGCCGAGTCCCGGGGGTCACAGAAGTTCGTGGAGACCCCAGGCAGCCGCAAGGCTGTCCACCAGGACAGGAAGGACGGTCTGCTCTTGACTTCGCTGGCTCAGGTGCTACAAAGGCAAAGACACCCCAGAAGCAAACCCAGGGCTCCCCTCTGTGCTGGGCTTTGCCACCCATGGCACCGGGGGCGCCTCTTTTCCCAACAAACCGGGTGGTGTCTGCCTGGCCATCTTCTCCTCCCAGAGGACACGGTATCTGACAGAGGCTCTGGCCAACCCCTGCCTGTCACGATGGCACAGAGAACGGAGGGCAGGGCCCAGGCCCCGGCGGCCCCAGGAGCCACCACCTCTTCTCAGACCCTGCCTCTCGGGGTGCACGCTGTGCAGCCCACTCTGCGGTGCCCCAGCCTCCCCCCACTGAAGGCAGCAGCACCTGTCGTCCTGCGCTGGGCCCGAGGAGTCGACTGGGACCGGGGGAGAAGTCCAACAGGCCATGCTCAGCCTCGAGAGGACACGTGCTGGCCAGCGAATTCTATTTGCACACCCCCCTCAACGGCAGCCCTTTCCCCAGCAACCGAAAGACGGAGGCAGCCACAGCGCCTGCGACCACGAATGCAGCCTGTCCGCATGACAGGTATTCCTTAGCCTCGAAGAGGACGGTCCGCACCGATGGGCAGACGCGGTAAGACACCACGCACACGGGGTCCCTAGAGTCCTCGGCCCCACGGGCAGGAGGCAGCACGGGGGGCGCGGAGGGTGGGGCCGTGAGCATCTAGTGGACGCGGTGGCCCAGTCTGGGAGGAGAAGGTTCTGGAGACGGTGTGGTGGCTGCAGAGCGGCCTGAATGTACTAGATGCTCCTGAGTCGGGGAGCTCACGGAGTCTGCGGTCTGTGTATTTTGCCACAGTAAAAAGGGAATTGGTTCTTCATCTTCTGCCATGTGTGCCCAGGAGCACATCGGGGCACTCGGGGACACTCTGTTACTTCCCCCCCGAAGCCTCCGGCATCCCACGGACCAAGGCCAGACCTCCGTCTGGGCCGTAGTGCCACGGGGACCGTCTGAAGCTCCTTGAGTACTTGGTACGCTCGTGGGTACAGGTGGCTGGGGACGAGGGGCTTGCTCTCAAGTCCCTGGGGTGCGTCTGTGCCGTAGGCCCTTCAGATGGGACACATGGCTCAGCTCCTGGTAACCACAGCTGCCCTGGGGGAGGGGACCGAGCCTCTGTGCAGACTCAGGGCACCGGCCTCCACCCTCAGCAGGAGCTCCCCTCCAGCCAGTCGGCCAGCGGCTCGCAGGCGGGGCCGCACACACGGCCTGCGGGGGCCTCCCTGCGGCCCCGGGAGCTCCCACAAACTCACGCGTGTGTCACAGCCCCCATGGCGTCCACGCTCTCCCAGGTGCAGTGTGTCAGATGGCAAGAAGAGCTAAGCCTGGAAACCAGACAAGAAAGCCCGAGGTTGGGTTCCTGTCGAGCCAGAGTCAGGAGGGAAGGTGAGAGGACAGTGTTGGGCCCAAGTGAGTGTTGGTGACAGAACGTCATGGGCAGAGGAAGCAGCAGATGCAAAGGCCCCGAGGTTGGGCGACTTGCCCGAAGCTAGAGCCGTGGGGTCAGGGCTCTGTCTCTGCTCTCTATGCGATGACGCTGGAGTGGCGTCCCCAGACACACCGCCATAACGGTGTGTCATGTCCACTCTGTCCTCCCTTCTCCCTGTCCAGGGGTGGCCAGGGAGCCTCTGTCACCAGCCTGTTCTTTAGGCAAGACCTTGACTCCTAATCGTGTGCAAAACCACCTAAGGATGCGGATGGCCCTTCCAGTCACTTCCATGCTGGTGAGGGTGACGCGGCGGTCAGGCCACGCACACCAACCCTCAGGGCACAAGACACACCAGCCTTGAGCTGCCTGATCTTC